>QEPC01002135.1:1013736-1024948 GCA_003113815.1 Sphenodon punctatus | reverse complement strand
TATCTTTCGTACCGCTCCTTCAACATTTCTCTTGCTGGTACATTCTCTATGTCGCTCCCCCTCTCTGTGAGAGTTCCCCAAGGCTCTGTCTTGGAACTTTTTCTTTTCTCTTTTTTACACTCTTTCTCTAGGTAAACTCACTGAATCTCATCACTTCCAGTACCACCTTTATGCTAATGGCTTGCAACTCTTTCTCTCTAACCCCGTGCTCTCCTCCTCCATCCAGTCTTGTATCATTGACGGTCTCTCTGACATCTCTGCTTGAATGTCTTGCCACCAACTCAAGCTTAATATGGTCAAGATCGAACTCCTCTTCTCCACCCCCCTACTTCCCTCTCAGTTTCCATTGAGGGTGTCACCATCCAGCCTGTCCCTCAGGCACATATCCTGGGATTCATCTTTGACTCCTCCCTCAGATCCGACCTGTTGCCAAATCGTGCCGCTTTGCTCTGTAGAATATTGCTAACATCCAGCCCTGCCTTACTGTTGCATCTGCAAACCCTAGTCCAAGCTCTAGTCATCTTTCATCTTGACTGCTGTAATGACTATTGTAACTTCCTCCTTACTGGTCTTCCCTGCTCTGAACTTGGCTCCCCACTCATCTCCGTTCAACGCACTGCTGCCAAAGTCATCCACCTTGCCCGTCACTTTGACCACATTCAGCCTCTGCTCTCTGACCTACACTGACTCCCTCTACGGGAACGCATTCAACACAAACTCCTGGTTTTCACCTTCAAGGCTCTTCATGGCCTTGCTCCCGCATATTTCTCTGCTCTTGTATCCCACAACACTCCTGCCCAGGAGTTTCGTTCCTCCACTGCCCCCCTCCCTCGTCTGCTTGTAACTCCCCTGCTTCTTTAAACAACTTCACCCCTTTTCCCTTGCTGCTCCCCATGCCTCGAACTCCCTTCCCTGGATATTTATTTTAATTTTATTTTATTTTATTTAAAATTTATATCCCGCCCCTCCTGCCCACAGGGCAGCCCGGGGTGGCGAACAACATTTCATTTAAAACAATAATAAAATTTTAAACAATTTAAAATACACTACATGGGGAAAGCCCCCATCCCCATCCCCACCCCCACATTTGTTCTGCTCCCTCCCAACTTTCAAATCCCTCCTGAAAACCTACCTCTTCCATCAGACTTTCCCAGGCTCGTCATGAATAAAATTGTGTCCTCTTCCCTCCCTCACTCAGAATCTCTTCCCTGTAACTAAGTTAAGCATGTGTACCTGCATTTTCTCAACTTCATGAATGTACTCTCGTCTCTCATGTTCACCTCTCTCGTCTCCCCCTCCGCTGTGTCTTAGATTGTAAGCGCATTGGGGTAGGGAACTGTCTATAACTACTGACTGTACAGAGCCAGGTACACTGCTGTCACTATATAAATAACTACTACAATTTCATTGCTATGGTTCAAACTCATACAGTCAAAAACTAAACAGGATTATTTTAATAGCATGCTCATCTATCTTGGCTCTTCGGCAACACTGAAAATCCAGTCTGAAACTAGTGGTCCTAGCTTATACAGGTAGTACCAGATGATTGTAAGGAATATACAGCAATCTTCCCCAGCAGGGCATCAATGGGACTACCTGTGTAAGACTCAGTAGATACTGCCATGATCAGGTCAGGGAAAGAGGTATGAGAATTACATATCCAGTACTGAGAAGATAATGTATGACCTCTGTTTCTGTAATAAAGCTCAAAAGTTAAGATGGTGTCTGGAAACAAATAATCACATTTTATAAGTTGCTTATTTTTTCTGACTATACTGCAGGATAGTCTTTTTAAAAGTAGATTAGTGCTCAACCACCATCTTTTTGTTGACGAAATGATGACTATCAAAAGGCATGACAGCTGAGTGGTTCAGGCACTCAACTATATCCCTGAAGCTTGTGGGTTCAAGCCCTTGTTTGGTCACATCAGATGACTGCCTCCAGTCCACCAAGCTGTAAAAAGGGTACCTGTTCCGCAGTGGGTTGGGAAGTCAAAAGTGGTAAGACACAGTGCAGGCCACATCACACCCGCATGTATTGTACGCTGCAGAAACTGGTGTGCCTTAGCCATTCCAGCCAGATGGGCTGCACAGCTCAGTGATACAAATACCAAACCCATCTAATGACCTTCCCAGGTGAAGATCACTGTCTACAGAAATAATGATGCAATGTTCTCTGCAAGCCTGACTAAACCTTTGTCACGTATTTTCAAGGTGACAAGTCATTCATTATTTGTCTTATAGCAAGTGACTCAAGTATATAAATGATTTACCGGCAGGAGAATGACAACAAATTTAACTGTAGTGAAGGCTAAAATTTATAATCTAAACTGATGTGCTTTGAAGGTAGAGTGTAATCTGAAGAAAGGCGAGAGCTTACTTTGGTAATTGTATTTCAGTTATGGGAAGGCTACTTTTCAGTAATAAAATGTGCAGTCTCTAAAACCTAGGTTCACTAAAGCACTTAAATACACGCTTAACTTTAAGTACATCAGCAACCATAACCTTTTTTAGTCCTCTGCCCAAGTGATTTGGGATCCTATCCATATATCATTGTCTTCATGTTACATGCCTGTATTCCAGAAGAGGCTGGATTCCACAAACATTGTGTGTAAGCATCTGAAAAATATATCCTGTTTTCAGAAATATAATGCATATTACAGAAATACAGCTGTTCATGAGCCCCAAAATGAAACCTTTGCCCTTCTTTTCCTAACTGCTCCCTCAGTGTATGCTTTCATTGCCTTGTTTGTATCTGGGGTCAGATCTTTCAGGCACAAGATGACAATGACACCATTACCATGAATGGCACTATGCATATATGTATGTATTTCCAGCGTCAGAGCCTAAACAGTTTTCAGCTAATGGTTACCTAAGACATGGTGTGGATGTGTAGTATCACAGTCTGTTTATAGCAAATTATTTGTATTGTTTAAAAGAAGAAGCAAAAGACATTAAAAAAACACCTGAGGCCTTGTTCTCATGAGCATTTGCTTCTACTTTGCTATGCCCTTCTGCCACCCCCACGTTCACACAAACAGTGTCTAAAGTAGGGTGTGGTTACCCCCATGGGTAGGTATTCCTGATTAACGAGTACATACTCTAGAATGAGTTACCACCAAAGGGGATTGTGTGGACAAGGACATGGTGTTAATGATGCATGCTAAAGCACATAATACCTGACTGCTTACATAATCATTTACATCCCCCCAGGATAGACTCGCTGTGGTTGCTTCTACATAAGCATTATCCTGGGATAAACCCCTCTTATCCCAGGTTCTAACTGTTCACATGGACAGATATCCTGGTATAAATAATTCCTGCTTCCTGGTTTTATCCCAAAATTATAAAACCTGATTCTCCAGGTTTTTTTTATTCTGGGATAAAGTAGCACTGGATAGTGCTCATGCAGATGCTTATCCAAGAATGACTCTTCCCTCCCGCCACAGAGAATTGCAGGTAGAGTTTACCTCCCCTCTACCCAGCGTTTCTATGGCCTTCTGCTGTCTTGGGACATCACACTGGTCATATTACACCTGTGATGTTCCCAGCATTCCCTGCTGGCTCCGGCTCTTCTCAGCGGAGTTCAAGAGTAGGATGCAAAGTAGGAAGTTGGCAACTAGAAATGCCTGGTCTCTGACATTTGGGGGGGGGGGGGGCAAGTAGGCTGCAGAGAAAGGGCTGTGGTTTGCATTTAGGGGAACCAAATCAGTAATGAGTTGCATTTAGGAGGCTGCCAAAAGTAATAATAGTCACTGTTTAAGTTTACCAGAGTTTAGGGTCCGCTTAAACAAATAGCCAGAAGCCTCAGTCTCCCCGGGCCCCCTCCGAACCTGCTCTGCACCATATGCTTTGGGAAGTTGCTGCATCATGGGATTAATGCAGTCCTCCTTGTGACTTTTATATTATACTCTGATAAGCGTCTACACTGCCATCCCAGGATAGTGCTGTATCCCTGAAAACATATGATCGTATCGTAGACATTTATCTCTGGATGATAATCCTGGGATATCATCCCAGAATTACAGTTAATCCCAGGATAATTGTGCTCGTGTAGAAACAGCCTGTGGGAATGTTTGCAAAGCAGATTATTATGCACCTCAGGGTTAGCAAGCCTGAAAGTAGACTGTTCATATGAACAAGGTTTTGCATAAGAACAAAAAGAGACATTATCAAATCAAATAATATTGGTAATATTGCTTAAGCATTAGAAATATTGGTAATATTGTTTCAAGAAAAACATGTAACCATAACACAAGGTAAGCACATAGCCAGGAATGTACCCATGCTAAATACTGAATAAACAAAGAATTAACAACATTATTATGCTTCATGGTTATTTACAGAAAGAATACATTGACACCATTTCGTCTCTTTAATCACTGAATTATTTTAAAAGAACAAAAGATAATTAAGAATTCAGACTGCTGCCGTACGTGACCTTACCTTCACCTGAGTATGCCAGGATAGAGCGGGCACGCATCTGCTTTCCTTCTGTGGTTTTGCCTGAACAGGTGTGAGAGCAGGAGGACCATCCAGACCACATGCTGAATACACAATCCTTTGGGCATGGAACTTCACAGACAACGGGGATTGGATAGATAGCATCTCTACACAGCTGTCTGTCAACATCTTCTCCTGGGAAAGAAAAGGCCAATAGCAGTCTATCATTGCTAAATTAACTTACAATGAGCAATCTAGCCCAGATGGGCACACAAATAAATTAAATTCTGTTGTTTTGTAAAGACAAAGAAAACAGATTAGATATCTGAGTGCTTGTGTCGACTATACTTGGGTGTTAAAAGAACATGCCAGAATATTCAAATGCACTTATATAAAGCAAAATCTGGAACTTCTACCGAAGTGGAGATAGATATGGGTCTCATGTTTTTGCCTTAGTAGCTATATATTACATTAAAGTAAATGAGACCTTGAAAACTGCACAGAATGTTTTATAAGGCTTTTATTTCAGCAGCTTGTAAATTGAACACCACCACAGAATTATCTTTCAATAGCAAAGAGTAGCAGAAGGTTTCAATCAGAAATAACAACAAACACATTCAAAAGTCATTCCAAGTTGAATTTGGTCACATCATCATGGTCGGGTAGCCAGTTACACAAACGTAACAGCAGATGTGTGTTGGACCAGCTACCCAATAATCTCCTTTCATCAGCCATGTGGCTGTTCCCCAGTCTCCCCCCCACCCCACCCCAGCTTGTAGCTGTGCTCCATTCCTTTACAACTCCCTAGAACACTGGTTTAGCTGTTGGTGAAGGACTCTGAAATGGATGACATCTGACTGCAGAGCTCTCAGTCGGGCAGTCCTGTACCCCTTTCCTCTCACTTCAGTGTTAGGAGTTATACGAGTGTGTGTATTAGATACCAAAAATGTGGTGCTACAGACTAAGCTAGCCTAGTTCTTTCTCAAAGCTGGGGGAGGCAAAACACTGGCTATTAGGGATAGAGTGCGTCTTTCTTTGGATTACCATGGGCTAGAAGTGGGATGCTGTGAACAATATCATAGTAACAGTGGCTACATGCAAGTGTCAGTTACGGGATGTATGCAAGCATGAGTTCTGGGGCTTGAAACCATGTTAAGTGCACAGTGGCATGTTAGCACAAAATGGAAAAATGTGTGTTTAAAGCAAAAATTAGTAGCTTTTATAAGCATTACATCTTGTCATAGTCAGTATCATGTCCAAATATATAAACATGACACATGTATAACCACAATATTATAATACATACAACCACACAGCCTAAAAACAGATGTGACTGTGGCATGCTTAGGCCCACATTGGCCTGTGGGCCACTGGCACATTTGCTTTTGCAATGCCAGATGTTGGTCCAGGATTGCCCCGAGCTGTGTTGGCATCTAGCCCAGGCCCTGTCCTCGGGAAACCCCTGAACTCACAGCCTGGGCTAAGGCCCACCCAAGTAGTCCAGAGCAGGCCACAGTGGGCTAGCACATCTGCTATGGCCCGCCATGACCTGGCCATCATTGGCGGGGTGCTGGGAGTGGTGCAGGGGCAGGGCTGGCTGCCCACACATCCGTTGTAGCTCCCCCCCCCCGGGCTGCGCCGTCGGTGGGACGGCAGCTGGCCACGGGCACGTATGATCAGTGCACTGACACGGCCTGGACCGTGTCCACCATGGATTTCCACCGTGGGCTGGGTTGTGAGGGTGCGTGCTGCCATCATGGGTGTTTTTACGCAGAAAGTGTGTACATTTGAGACACACTAAGCTCAGCAAGTTCCGTTTAGATGGTATGAAAAATAAAAGCAATTTTCAATTCATGACTGTTTCTTAGTCATTAAGTTTTAGGATTCACAATTCAACCAAAAACTTTGCATTGTAGCAATGTGTCAAGCATTGCAGGAGCCCATAACCAAAGCTCCTTATTAAGCTCTTTGTAAATTAGGAGGGTCACCCTCTGCTTGTGGCCTTATATACCATTAAATGCATGCACGTTTCTTAGGGCCAAGTTGAGAAGCACATGCCACTCTGTACAAAAAGACACATTGCAGAAATACATTTTTGGTAGAAGTGGAAGTCAGATTATTTATCATATATTCTGCTATATTTAAACCTAGATGTCTAATAGGAGAAACCTAGTGTAAAAAAATAAATAAATTGCTGGCTGGCGGATAGGCATAATCTTAACCTAAGTTTCTCCATCACTATTATTATAAGCAGGTTTTGTAAACCCCTAATTCTTTCCTCCAAACAAGTTTCAGTGGCCTTGAGAAGGAGCTTCCTTGGATAACTTTGTGTTAATAGGTGGCTGCTGAAGAGAAGTTTCATCTGCAAATGAAATCATTGAGATAACTCTAAAGGAAGTGGTTTGAAAATAATGGTCCACATATTATTTTGGATCAGTGGACAAAAGATACTGTTTTCATAGTGCCGAGAAGAAAGATGTCCAAGGAAAAAGATGAATGGGTAGTGCTAGCTGATCTCAATAACAGCTAAATGGTCAGTCAGTAAGCAGGATGTATATTTCCTGAGACTGACTCTCCCCCTTGAAAGTACAGTAAGAGACAACTGATGTGATCTTTATGAGTGGGCTTTATGTGAATGCATCAAGAAATATAGTTTTCAGAGAGTCTGATTTCCAGTTTCGGAGACTGCGTAGCCTAAAAACGGATCGGATCCAGGATCAAATCTAGAAACAAAGGTTTTACCAGGACACTGTCCCCAAAATAAACCAGTCTCTTTTACAAGTAAAAGAGTGTTAAAGGTTTACTTAAGTTTAAGAGAGGCTACCACAACTGAATGAACAAAAGAATGTAGTATGATTGAGTATAAATGACAAACAAACAAGAGAAGGAACAGATGAAAATCTAAATATTGGTTACAGAGTAATAAGGGCTTAACATAAAAGTAACTTAAAGAATCTTAAGTTGTACTAATGGTGAACTGATTTCTAGCAAAGCAATAAGTACAAGGCTTACCCAAGTTTGAGTATGTCCTATACTTATGGCATATGCAGATGGATGCTTCAGAAGGTGAGGACACAGCAAGCTGTAAGAGAGGCTATTATTTATGGCCCTAATTAAGTTCAAGTTTATTCTGCACTAGCTTTCGCCAACGCGAAGAACAGAAATGTACATAAAATATAATAAAAGAAACTTAGAATAAAAAATAATATAAACATGTCTAAAACATCAAAAAGTCCCCAGGCTGCCATGTTTCCCAACAATAGTTATAGCTGTTATAGAAGATACTTCCATTTACACTGCACAGCCAGACATGCAAATGTAGACACTTTCTGGATGGAAAGATCATCTGTTTGCTGGAGCAATCGTATAAATCTTTCACGGTTGGAGAAATAATCAACTTCCCAAAACAGCGGTCCTAGTCAAACATCCATTAGGTCTTCATAAAACAAACACTCTAGAACGTAATGCACAGTATCTTCGATAACTCCAGCCCGACATGGGCAGAGTCTCAAATGTCTAGGTATGAGGCATCGCCTACCTATGGCCTTATCAATAAACTAAAACCATGTTTTTTCCTAATATAAAAATGAAGGAAATACATACATTTCTATGCAACTCTTCTAGGTGGAATTTGCAAGAAATGGAAAAGAGGAACTTCTAAGTCAGTTCTAGAATGTTCTGGGGCCTGTAACTTGTCCTCTAATTGACCTATGCCAGTAACAAAGTGCTCACTTCTGACATCTTTCCTTCCATGCACTTTAACTAGTAATCTCAAGTGAACCAACGTATGCTCTCTCTCTAGGCCTGAAAGCCTGCTATGACCAGCCAAGCAGTTTTCCATAATATCTGTAGTAGCAGGCCTTACAGACACCTACAATGTCAATAGAGTATCTCAGGAGAACACTGGATTTGTGAAGTCTCTTCCACCATTCCTATTCCTCTACTGAGATAGAAAAGTACCCATCTATCAATGTTGCTTTAACATACCATAGTTTGACCCTTTCATTACCCTTTGTTTTATCATAGTGAGCATTTAAATAAATAAATAAATAAATCTGAGAAGCAAAAACATCCTGGAAGCATGCAAATGTCGGTTGTGTTGCATTACAAACATGATGCCATTCTATTAAAAACAATTTCAGTTGCATTATGACAGATCCATCAAGATCTCAATGGAGAACATGCAGTCTCAAGGGAACTGAATGAGACAGTCTGTTATATTACATAATAATATGGTCCATCAGGTCAATCATTCCATTGTAATAGCTAATGTCAATGAAATCAATTCACATCAAGATTTTCAATAAAATAGATTTGTTACTACATTTGATAAAAAAAATAGCCACTGCATTGTATACATCACTGCAATAAAGACAGCAGTCAATAGTAATGAATGATGACCTGATTTTCAGAGGTTAAGTCAGTGAAATTGTGGGGCTTGACACCGCTTGAAATCAGGCCATACAATATCTATATAATTTGATTTCCTTGTAATACTTTCCTTCCTTCATGAAAAGGGAAAAAAATAACCCACAAAACTTATAAATCTTCTTAATCACTCCAAGTAAAATTCTAAATGGAAGCTGTATTAATTTTATTCCTATTTTACAAAACTTGAAAAAAAATTCCTAGGAGAATCTGGAATCTCTTTGCCAATTTTCATATTGAAAAAATATAGCTGAGTAGAAAGATAAATTCCTGAAAATGGGAGTTCCTCTAATGGAAATGGTATACTGTTACCAACAGAATATTGCAATGGTTTATTAAAATCCCAAACCTGTCAAAATCCAATTCTTATCTGACTGGAAGCAACAGAATGGAACAAGAGTCAGAAGGCAATCATTTATAATGGATGCTTTATATCTTTTGGGGTTTATTCTATTTAGACTAAATTGTTTCTGATATTTCACTAATGATTTTATGAGCAACTTGACCTTTGTGGTCATCCTCTTTAAAGCTCATAACATAATAAAACTACCAAGAACCAACCAACCAACCAGTACATTCCAGTACAATGATTACATCATCCAGAGGAAACCCCATCAGAAGCTGGTTGTCCTCACTACTGCAATGTTTTATTTTTATTACTACATTTCTAATATAAAAAGCATGCTGGGACTTAGTAAGCATGTATAAGACTACGAACAAAAGATGCCATTACCCTTTTGTTTTCTGTTATTTCCTTTGTATCAGTCTCTTCCTCCTACAATGTTTATTTCCTTTATCCTTTGCCTTTATTGCATTACTTCATTTATAGGATACTTGAGTTTTTGCCACAAGGACTTATTGATATATTAAAAATGCTCCCACAGACTGGTCTGATTTAAAATACCAGTCTTGTAGAGCCAGGCAGTAAATCCACCATGTATAACACAAGGCAGATGTGGGGCTAGACTAGCCTCCACTGGGCCAGTGAGATGCAAATGTCATCTAAGAGCTCCGCAGTGCCTGTGAGGGATACAGGTATAGGGATGCAGGGTTACTCCCCCTTTAGGTCTGAACTGGAATCTCTGGGTTTTGACACATCCGCAGGCTGCAAGTGAAGCCCATATCCTCCCCATCCCCCCAGGTTATTCAGGGACAAAACTAGATTTTTTCTAAAGGGGAAATGGAGCCACATCAGAGAAGGGAGGGCCAAAGAGGCTCTCTCATCCCTTTTCTTCCACAGCCCCACCCTCTGCAGAGCATTGTCATACTGTGATGCTCTGAAAGGGGCATGGTCATGTCAGAAAGGGGATGGAGGTGTCTCTTTGCCCTGCCCCTTGTGGGCCATCGTGAAGTCACAATGCTCTGAAGAGAGGGTGGCCATGTCAGAATGGCCTCACCCCCTTGGGGGTCAACTCTTCGGGAAAGGTGACAACCATAATGTGGTATGATTCGCCACACCAAAACAGAGAAAAAAAAGAAAGAGGAAAGAAAAAATGTTTTTTCCTGGGGATTTTTAAAAAATCTTTTATTGTTTAGCAAAAGCCATAACAATTATACATTATACAAAATGAACAATAAAATACACACTTAAGAGTCCTCATCTTATTGCAGTCAACAAATAAATACAAACTCTATATGGGGTAAAGCAAAAAGCAAAAGAGAATCCACCTATCAGCCAACAATTTGGTCCCCATCCCTCTATCACTCTTAGGGATCCGTTTGCACATTTCTGATCCGAAAAACTGCCCAACAGAATTTCGCCACTGCCCTAGACAGGTCCGAGTCAGCTGGATGTAACAATCGTCTCAAGGCTCTCTCGGAAGGTTAATCCCCTATAAGGTAACCCCCCAAATAGTTGAATCTCGGCCCATCCGAAGCAGGGCAATGCAAAATGATGTGCTCCGGGGTATCTACTACCCCCATCCTACACATACAGCAAACTTGCTGTTCCCAAGGCACCCTCGCTTAACGCCCCTCAAGGACCGCTGATGGGAATACATTAGCCCGCTTACGGAAGATGCAAATCGGAGGTTTGCATCTTGCCATTTGAACAAATAGAAATAGTTTGGCCTCAATAAACTGAACGAGGTATAATAGTGGTTATAATAAGGAGCTACCTTCTGCTCCTTCCTCAGGGCATTTTCATTTTGAGCAGTCTGATCACTAATCCGTTTTTTTATCAAGTTTTTACAAGTCACCCTGCCCAGCGTTCCTAATTGCATAAGTGAAAATCCCAACTTGGCAACCTCTTGCATTGTTTTATCCATCCAACTAACTCCTAAACCCGTGGTGATGGCGGCACTCACCAATAGTTCATTGGCACAGGGGAAAAGTACCTTCCC
>QEPC01002135.1:985192-996024 GCA_003113815.1 Sphenodon punctatus | reverse complement strand
CCCCCCCCTTCTCTCAGAACGTAAGCCCTAGGGCAGGGACCGTGTCTATTCAATTACTTTGTGAAGCACCAGGTACATTGCTTGCGCTATATAAATGTTTACTTCTAATAATTAATAATAATAATAATAATAATAATACTTGGGGCAGTTAAACATAGTTCTTAGAACCTTGATCTGAAGTGGTCTGGGTATGGAGATGGGATGAGCATGCCAAGCAAAGCAGGCTGCTCTTGTGGGGGATGTGCAGTGGCATATTATTTGGGTAATGTAAAATGGAACATTGTAAGGGATATGGGGCTACTCAGGAATCAGGTGGCAGTGAAGTTAATGCCATACAGGGGGCATCCGACCCACGGCATTGAAAGTAACCCTGAAGGGTTGGTGATAGCAATCTAGCTTTGAAGAATTGCCTAATCACATAGTCCAATCACTATGCCACCCCTTCCCCTCGACTCCAACAAGGGAAGGGCCTGGAATTTATGGAGGCACTGTTGTCTGCCTTCTCGATACTTTGCCACTGGATTTGGATGTGGAGAAGTTTAATTGGTTTGTTATCCCCTCCCTTTTTTTCTCAGGCCAAAGTTGAATTGTTAACAATAAAGGGCTGCAGCCTTGTTTACCCCAATGTATGTGTGTGTTGCCTTCCTTGTCACACTGTGCACACAATTTATATTCCCCCAAAATTCTAGAAGAAAATCCTTTATCGAGAGAAGGAGTGAAAATTCTTCCTTTATATTTACTTCTTGCATTAATCTCACGCACAAAATCATTGTGACAGCCAATGTTTTTGGCACTGACCAAGCGAGCATGATGTTCTAAAAGTGATAATTATAAAAACATTGTGAAAAGCAGGCATCCATAAAAATGGCTTGCAGGTCTGCACATTAAAAAAGTCTCTCTGCCCTTTAACAACCTGATAGCTTGTGGAGACAGAGACACTTGCTCACTTCTTTTCCTCTTATTTTCACTTTCTCTGAGGCAGTGAGTGAGTATCCAGCATGGAATACACCTTACACAAAAACTGGCAATTTCTTTGATAATTTTTGATTTTTTCCCCTCCTACAGTATCTATGAAGGAAGACTGCGTATCTCACTGTGAACATCTCTAATTAAAATCCGTGCTCTACCAACAAAGGCTGGCTCAGTTTTGATTCTGTAGGAGGTAGTAGTAGAGAAGCTGATCATTAGAAATCCAATCAAATAAACTACTCTAAACAGAAATAAATACTGTTCACCTGCTGGTTGTCATAATTGATAGTATTCTTTAATACACCAGCCTTTCAAAGAAGATCAGGGGAGAGTGGGGGAGACAGCACATGCAAAACATCTAAGGGGATCCTTCTCGCAGCAGCCTAGATGTCTGCACACAAGGTTGCTCTTTCCATACTCCCTTAATGTTTTTCACTTGGCACAGGCAGTTTTAAAGCCAATCAGGAACTTCTTAGGAGCTGAATAAACTTGGAAAGAAGGTTGCTGCTGGGAAGACACATTAAACAAGTCATTCTGTGATGCCTTTGCTATGACCCTTTGTGATCATGCCATTCTGGTGTCCTAGGATTTCTCTCATCCAGAAAAGCTTGTGGTTTCATACTTTCACAATCTCCTTTCTCTGTCATATTTTACTCTTCATATGTGGGCTCACAGGAACAGAAAACAATCTATTCCTGAACCAGGCCTTGGCTTATATACTACAATGGCTTCCTTTTTAAAACCTCTTGCTCTATTGTGTAAATTTGCAAACTCTTCCCTGTGAGTCCCTGCAGGACCTTTTATGGACTGAACAGGTAGTGTTCAGTAGCTCAGGAAGAGAGATCCTGGGTAAAAATAAACATGCAGCCAGCTCCAGGAGGGGACAGCATAAACATGTGCCTAACTGGGAGAACCGGTGGGTCCTTCTTTGCCCCACTCCTGGCAGGGAAAGAGAAAAAATGCATGGGCAGCCCCACCCTTGGTGCACTGCCAGGGCCCCACCATGATGGCCAATCAGGGGCAGCCATGGCTGCCGGCCCAAGCCGCCCTTATCCCCGGTGGGGGATGGGACCACAAACAGATGTGCTGTCCCGCTATGGGAAACATTAGCCCACCTGCGCGACACTTGGCCTGGACTGCGGACACAGAATCTTCTGAGGGACCACATCCAGGCCAGTCATTTACCTAGTCCAGGGCAGCAGCAGGCCCACAGATCTGGTTGCCCAGAAATAGACATGATGGTAATTTTCTGGCCTAGGCGGGTCATGACGAGTCCCCGTCATGTCTAATATCATCCACAGATTTGTGAAGAGCATTTTATTTTTTTAAAAAGAGTATTTGAGATCTACTGGGGGAAATTAACCAGTAGTGATCTAATTTTACTGACGAAGAAGTCTGCAAAATGCTGTCCTCTTTTTTAAAACAGACTTATTTTATTTTATAAGACGACAGAAGCATTTGTTAGCTCTTGGCAATATTTGATCCTATGTAGTACCTGAAGATCAGGAATTCCTAGTCATTCTGAATGTAAAAAACAAAACAACGAGAGCATATTATTGGCAACAGCAAAGTTCCTTCTTTTCACCATTCTTTTTTATCCCAGTTCTTGAATGGCTACTTAAATGATCGGAGGAATCTCTTGGTCTGACCTACACTAACCATTCAGTTTTCCAGATCAGATAGACTCTTCTTCATCCATTCAGCTCAATGGGAGCTAAGCCATTGGGTGTTATCACATGTTATACCTGACACATGTTCAGGAATGCATGGGCAATGCTGAACATGTACCATGTTGATCAGTTCATGGGTAGCGACTTAAAGACAGTTGTTATCAATGAGATGGTATAGGAAGAGGGAAAGGAAGGTTACCAGAAGCAGCAGTGAGATGGGTCCTGAGCAGCAGAAACAGTGGTTGTGGCAGGTTCCAGGAGTGTCAGCGGCAGTTGGCGCCGTAAAGACTTGACTCTGCTACCAATCGCAGGGAACCACTGCTGTTCCTGCCATGGCTACTGTTCCCTGGGAGTAACAAATGGGGAGAATGTGGCAGTGGTTTTTGCTGCACTCTCCCTGCTTATCACTGTTTTTGCATCACAACAGCTACGCACGGGTTCTTGTCCTGCACAGTGGGCCTGAAAGCGATTTGGACCCACTGTGTGGGTTAAGTGAATAATCCCCACACAGCTAGGTACTAACAGTTGTTGCATTCACTGTTTTTCAGACCTGAAACTAACAGCTAACATTAAATCTGACAACACCCATTTACTTCAGTGAATGGAGGATTGTGCCTGATAAAAGATTGAGAAATACGTGTCTGCAGTATGCACACTCTACATTGCTACGTTGCTTTCCAGTGATCCTAAGGTGAAGGATTACTAACTATTTCCCAGTATGCTTTCCCATAAGGTGTAAATCAAAGGTTAGTTGTGTGTGTGTCTGTGTCTGTGTGCACTTTTCTACAGTAATATATCAAGAACACAGTTGAAAGTTGAACTTGGAAAATCCATTTCAAATAAAGAATCATCAGAGTCTTCCAAACAAATGATTCCAAAGGGTGGACCTTCCCAAATATCTCCATAGTTTGGAGCATGGCCACATGCAGGGATCTTACTAGATAAAAATCAAAATAAAATCATTTTGTGTCATTGGCTGAAATTATTGGAAATAATTGTTTAGGTTGCTCTCTTACACAATTCTCATCAATCTGAGGAATTCCGCTGGGGCAGGGCATGTGATGGTTTAGCAAAGGTCTGTGCTGCATTTGCAATCAGTGGGTGATTTCAGATGTGACGGCCGCCTGAATTGACCGTGGGCCGTGGGGTGGTTCGGACCATGGGCGGGGGTCAAGGGGTGGGCGAACAGATGTTCCCCCCTTCCCCCCCATGGGGAACGAGACACCCCGGCCCGCGGTCAATTCAGGCGGCCGTCACGTCTGTTGACTCACCCAACCGTGGAGGGGGCGGGGCCATGTGGCACTGCGTGTGACCGCACAGCCCCACCCCCTGCACGCCGCCATCGGCCCGCCCCCCAGCACGACGGGCAGGAAGTGTGGCCTATTCAGCCGCACCCCCGCCCGGGACCATGACGGCGACCCCCGACCGTGGTGAAGGGTGAGTAAATAGACGTGACAAACCCTTCACCATGGTCGTGGTGGCCTTTGACCACGCTTCGTTACCTCCGGGTGGTGAGAGGTAACGAAGCGTGGTCAATGCAAATGCGGCCCGCGTTCGACCGTGGTGAACATCTGGTGGGTGGCAAACAGACGTTCACCGCAGTTCACCGCAGCCTGCATTTCACTGTGGTCGTGGCGGGATGAATATTCACCCCATCACGTCTGAAATCACCCAGTGTTGCAACAAAAAGTTTTATTAGCTATTCTACTTTTTGCATTCAGACTTGATACTGAAGTGGCTCTGTACGCTGTGTGTATTAGATCAGTTACTAATTCCCTAGTCACATGCCTCTCCCTCAGTTGTTTCTGTTAAATAGCATTTGCATTTAATGTCTTAATTAGGTAATAGTTAATATTCTTAAGTCATCTCCTTTTAAAAAGCCAAAGTAAAAATGGCACTGATTTCAATTAAGATAAACATTCAAGTGCTTATTTATTATTATTATTGACTATTCAAGATGTTTTTTGCATCTGCTGGTGATACCATTGTCTAAAAAATGTTTCTCTAGCTATTCCAATTAAATGAAAATGTCAGTATAACTGCAATTTTATGCTGATTTTGACTTCAGAACACCACTCCCTTAATTCCCACAATAAATATTTGTAATGACAGCAGTAATAATAAACAAGGAAAATTACTCTTTGGCTCATTAGCTACACCATATTGATTTCATAAAGTAAGCACCAAATGTAGGCGCATATGCTGGTCAGCAAACAGGGGGTGACCAGCCATATGAGCCTGCATTCGCTACTTACTTTACAAAATCTATCTGCCAGACTTCTGTTATGAATCACGGTAATTACACAACCAAAAGCAGACAGTGTGGGCANTTAAAACAGACTTATTTTATTTTATAAGACGACAGAAGCATTTGTTAGCTCTTGGCAATATTTGATCCTATGTAGTACCTGAAGATCAGGAATTCCTAGTCATTCTGAATGTAAAAAAAAAAACAACGAGAGCATATTATTGGCAACAGCAAAGTTCCTTCTTTTCACCATTCTTTTTTATCCCAGTTCTTGAATGGCTACTTAAATGATCGGAGGAATCTCTTGGTCTGACCTACACTAACCATTCAGTTTTCCAGATCAGATAGACTCTTCTTCATCCATTCAGCTCAATGGGAGCTAAGCCATTGGGTGTTATCACATGTTATACCTGACACATGTTCAGGAATGCATGGGCAATGCTGAACATGTACCATGTTGATCAGTTCATGGGTAGCGACTTAAAGACAGTTGTTATCAATGAGATGGTATAGGAAGAGGGAAAGGAAGGTTACCAGAAGCAGCAGTGAGATGGGTCCTGAGCAGCAGAAACAGTGGTTGTGACAGGTTCCAGGAGTGTCAGCGGCAGTTGGCGCGGTAAAGACTTGACTCTGCTACCAATCGCAGGGAACCACTGCTGTTCCTGCCATGGCTACTGTTCCCTGGGAGTAACAGAATGTGGCAGTGGTTTTTGCTGCACTCTCCCTGCTTTTTACTGTTTTTGCATCACAACAGCTACGCACGGGTCCTTGTCCTGCACAGTGGGCCTGAAAGCGATTTGGACCCACTGTGTGGGTTAAGTGAATAATCCCCACACAGCTAGGTACTAACAGTTGTTGCATTCACTGTTTTTCAGACCTGAAACTAACAGCTAACATTAAATCTGACAACACCCATTTACTTCAGTGAATGGAGGATTGTGCCTGATAAAAGATTGAGAAATAAGTGTCTGCAGTATGCACACTCTACATTGCTACGTTGCTTTCCAGTGATCCTAAGGTGAAGGATTACTAACTATTTCCCAGTATGCTTTCCCATAAGGTGTAAATCAAAGGTTAGTTGTGTGTGTGTCTGTGTCTGTGTGCACTTTTCTACAGTAATATATCAAGAACACAGTTGAAAGTTGAACTTGGAAAATCCATTTCAAATAAAGAATCATCAGAGTCTTCCAAACAAATGATTCCAAAGGGTGGACCTTCCCAAATATCTCCATAGTTTGGAGCATGGCCACATGCAGGGATCTTACTAGATAAAAATCAAAATAAAATCATTTTGTGTCATTGGCTGAAATTATTGGAAATAATTGTTTAGGTTGCTCTCTTACACAATTCTCATCAATCTGAGGAATTCCGCTGGGGCAGGGCATGTGATGGTTTAGCAAAGGTCTGTGCTGCATTTGCAATCAGTGGGTGATTTCAGATGTGACGGCCGCCTGAATTGACCGTGGGCCGTGGGGTGGTTCGGACCATGGGCGGGGGTCAAGGGGTGGGCGAACAGATGTTCCCCCCTTCCCCCCCATGGGGAACGAGACACCCCGGCCCGCGGTCAATTCAGGCGGCCGTCACGTCTGTTGACTCACCCAACCGTGGAGGGGGCGGGGCCATGTGGCACTGCGTGTGACCGCACAGCCCCACCCCCTGCACGCCGCCATCGGCCCGCCCCCCAGCACGACGGGCAGGAAGTGTGGCCTATTCAGCCGCACCCCCGCCCGGGACCATGACGGCGACCCCCGACCGTGGTGAAGGGTGAGTAAATAGACGTGACAAACCCTTCACCATGGTCGTGGTGGCCTTTGACCACGCTTCGTTACCTCCGGGTGGTGAGAGGTAACGAAGCGTGGTCAATGCAAATGCGGCCCGCGTTCGACCGTGGTGAACATCTGGTGGGTGGCAAACAGACGTTCACCGCAGTTCACCGCAGCCTGCATTTCACTGTGGTCGTGGCGGGATGAATATTCACCCCATCACGTCTGAAATCACCCAGTGTTGCAACAAAAAGTTTTATTAGCTATTCTACTTTTTGCATTCAGACTTGATACTGAAGTGGCTCTGTACGCTGTGTGTATTAGATCAGTTACTAATTCCCTAGTCACATGCCTCTCCCTCAGTTGTTTCTGTTAAATAGCATTTGCATTTAATGTCTTAATTAGGTAATAGTTAATATTCTTAAGTCATCTCCTTTTAAAAAGCCAAAGTAAAAATGGCACTGATTTCAATTAAGATAAACATTCAAGTGCTTATTTATTATTATTATTGACTATTCAAGATGTTTTTTGCATCTGCTGGTGATACCATTGTCTAAAAAATGTTTCTCTAGCTATTCCAATTAAATGAAAATGTCAGTATAACTGCAATTTTATGCTGATTTTGACTTCAGAACACCACTCCCTTAATTCCCACAATAAATATTTGTAATGACAGCAGTAATAATAAACAAGGAAAATTACTCTTTGGCTCATTAGCTACACCATATTGATTTCATAAAGTAAGCACCAAATGTAGGCGCATATGCTGGTCAGCAAACAGGGGGTGAACAGCCATATGAGCCTGCATTCGCTACTTACTTTACAAAATCTATCTGCCAGACTTCTGTTATGAATCACGGTAATTACACAACCAAAAGCAGACAGTGTGGGCAGCATGGCAGCTCCCCCTCCCAGCACAGGAAAACACAGTCTACACGGCCCAGGTTGGGGCAAATATGCCTGCGGCCGGAGAGCCGTCCTGCAACCTGCACACCCTAGGTAGGACAGAGAGGTAAACAAAGGTGCGGGTCACGGTGGCCGGCCTGGTCCATGTCCTGCTCTTGGCGCCCAACCATGGTGGGCAGCCATGGCTGACATGGCATTCCCTGCCCTGGGGTGGATATGGCAGGGCAGAAGAAACATGCTAACCCACCTTGGCCAGTGTTGGTGACCCTTAGCCAGGGACGGTGACCTTAGAGAGTTTCCAAGGACACGGCCCTGGCGAGCTGCTTCCCTGCCCTGGGGCAGTCCTGGACTAACATCTGATGGCACCTAAACAGACACGCTGGTGGGTCCAGGGCCAAAGTGGGAGCTGTACGCTTATTTCCCCTGAGACCTTATTATCTGTTTCCCTCCTGTGACTTACAGGTTGTCCTTAGAGCTCTAATGGGGCCACCCTTTGAGCCCCTGACCTCCATCTCCCTAGACTTGCTCTCATTAAAGACGCTTTTTTTAGTAGCAGTAACATCTGCTAGGAGGGTGAGCGAGCTGTAGGCTCTGTCTCTCAGATGCCCCTTCCTCCAGGTCAAGGAGCACTGCATCACCCTCAGGACCCAACCCAGGTTTCTCCCTAAGGTTGTAACTGCCTTCCCTACCTTTATGCCCCCTCTGCATGTCTCAGAGGAAGATGCGTCACTACATAATCTTGATGTACGAACGGCTCTCCTAATATACATGGAGCGTACTGCTGCCTTCCAGCAAACGGACCACCTTTTTGTCCTGTTTGGATCGGGGGGAAAAGGGGGGCCGACCTCTAAGCAGACCCTTTCCAGGTGGATCAGAGCCTGTATTGCTCGGTGCTACCATCTGTTTTTACCCACAATTATGAATATACCAAAAAGTCTCCTACCATTTTAAAAAGATTATGCTAGGAAATAAAGAAGTGTTTTTTCTTTCACAATTGTCTATTTTAAAACCAATAGTCACAAGGAGAGTAATACTGTACCCAATGTTCAAGAGATCTGTGGGCACTCTAGCTGGGAGTCACAGTCAAAATTAAGAAATGATTCCCCCTTCTTTAGAGAGGGAGAGAAATTACTTCAGATATATTTCATTTTACCAACTTCTGCTGGTGAGAGTATACAAGCTTTCAGGCCACAGTACAAAGTCTATATTCCTTTGAATAAATATGAAGTTTGGAGCCAGTGATGTACATGAAGAAGAGAGATTGTAGCACAGAGGTTCCCAAACTGTGGGTCAGAACTCCAAGTGGAGTTGTACCATCTGCTGACGGGGTTACAATATTGTTTGATATTTCATATACTTAGCATTTCTTTGTTGCTGTCTGAGATCAAGGCAATATACTGAAGTCTCAAAATGGGGTTGTGCAGATCAAAAGCTTGGGAACCATTACTGTAGAGCGCAGTATTCAGCAGAACATGTTCTTTCAATAATAAGTCTGCTCCCTCAATATGTATATCAGCATCCATTCATAAGCCTGCTCATCTGGAGGCAATGTAAAACTTTTCTGTTTAGCCAGGCATTTGGTAGGTGGGAGTAGAGGTTAGGCTGATTTGGGGTAGGAGATTTTAATTGGTTTTAATTTATGCTTTTTAAAATATATTATTCTGTAGACAGAGTGGAATAAAAAAAATGAATTAAATAAACAAACAAACAAACACACAAAATCCTGGATATAACCTGACTATATACTAAGATTTCTTGCACCAATGGCAACCTGCCTCATATCTCCTGGATAATGAAAAACACTCAGATATACACCCTAAGCACATTGGGAAATTCATCTATTTCATCATCACGTGCAACTTTACATTCAATAACAAACATTATGTGCAAACTGAGCTGAGGGGCAGCTTTGGCCATGAAAACAGCCCTCCAATATCCCAACCCCTTTATAGGCCACCTTGAAGAAAAACATGTGGAAGGATGTAATACCAAGCCTTTCTTATATCCCAGATACATTGATGATTTTTTTTGTATGGACAGACAACCCTGACTTCCTCTTAGAATTCCACCAAAAATTCAATAACCACCCCTTCCCCCAATTGAACTACCCCTGGAGTATTTTACTCCAATATCAACTTCCTGGACACCACTGTCAGCATAAACAGTTGAGTCATACTAAGAGCAATATAGAAGAAGCCTACAAATCATCATACCTGTCTTTATATACCCTGCAACAACCCCAGACACACCCTCTTGTGGGTACTACCTGCCAATCTTGTCCATACGACAAGGGACTGCATTGTGGCATTGGGTGAGAACAGACGTAATGCTAAATCCACTTTAACACCACTTTAACATTTCTTACCCATGTTGCAGGCCTGTATTGGTGCCCTATGCAGCCCTGCAACATGCATAAGAAATGTTAAAGTGGAGTTAAAGTGGTGTTAAAGGCCCCTTTCACACAGACACTCTAACACTGATAAAATGGGTATTACATTTTATTATACATGTTGCAGGGCTCTCTCTTGCCCTTCCACCCTAATATTTATCTAATGCACCATCCTAGACCTCATTTATATCTATTTCCCCTCCTTATTTTTATGCTTTCAATCCCTTTCCCTTCCACAATCCTTCCCAAGCTAGTGTTACATGAAACAATCAGCTTGTTTTACTATTCCCTACATTAGAACACTATATACCACTTCCCCACCTTTCTTTTCCTAAAGGCCCGTCTCTTGTTTTCTATATGTGTAGTTACTAGACTGTATTTATATGTCTATGATTGGATTTAAGCGTTTGAAATACCATGACCTTTTCCCCCCTTACAACACTTTCCCAAGTATTGCTTTTATATACATTTCCCTACATTTGCTCAGTCTGTAATTCTCTTCTGACTCCTTAAATGCCTGAGGAAGTGCCTTACGTGGCTTGAAAGCTTGCATAGGGTAATTTCAGATGTTACAAAAACGCCTTTCACCACAGTGAACCCCATTGGATTCTCTGTGGGTGTTTTCAGACGTTACGGGGCCGCTTGGCCCCGTACCAAAAACAACCCTTTCATTCCCTGCCGGGGTCACCCCGTCACGCCATATCAGACGTGCCGGGGGGATCCCGGCGGGGAATCTGGGAGGGGGCGGGGCCGCGTGGCGCAACGTGTGGCCGCACGGCCCCGCCCCCTCCACGCACCCCGCCGCCCACCCTCCAGGGAGACGGGCGGGCGGTGGGGCCACTGCGGCCACTGCGTCGGGCTGGATGTGCCGTGGCCCGGGATCCCGC
>QEPC01002135.1:890406-932005 GCA_003113815.1 Sphenodon punctatus | reverse complement strand
ATGCCTGTTAGAACTTTCCTTTCAATATTTACTGTCTGCCCTCCCCGCAGACTCCTGCCTAACTGCAACCAAGCCAAGCACGTGCACCTGAGACTTCGCATCTGCTTGAATGTTATTTATCCCTGGTCTCTCCCTATGTCCCCTCTCCTTGTCTCCCCCTCCATGTCTATTAGATTGTAAACCGTAGGCAGGGACCACGTCTATCTTATTGTTCGGTAAAGCACCAGGTACACAGCTGATGCTATACAAATGCTTATAATAATAATAAAAATAATAATAACCATCATCACTTCAGTCTTGACAGGATTCAACCTCAATTGGCTCACGCATATTCAGTCAGAATGTTCTGGAGTGCCACTAGAAGGGCTGCACATCTGGTGGATGGTTTTATATGGGCTGGAGCAGGCAGTAGTGGAGGTCCTGTCCATCTGTTTACACCCACTGACTGGTCTCTGTCTGTTGTGTGCTTTTGGAGCCCACAGAAGGTTCATGACCGAGATAATTTGTGCAAGAGAGAATGAGCAAATTCTGCCTAAAGCAGCAGTAATTTAGGGCTTATCTTGCAATATATTCAGCACCTAGAAGATTCTAAGGACCCTGAGCTCTTCAAGTCACAGGGCTGTGATGTCACTCAGCACATTCTAGGAATTATTCAACATGTTACATGATAAGCTTCTTGTCTGGCCATTTATCGTTAACACTAACAGAAAGGTACATTGGATACAGCTCCTCTTCCCTGGTTCTGCCATTTCAGCCAGTGGAATGAGCATGTAGCATCATGTGGCAGCTGTCTTTCCCACCCTAACTCTCTTGGTATGGTGGTTTACGGTGCTTTAGTCCATGAAGCAAAGCTGTAGACTTGGGGCACAGCTGACAAACATTAATTTCCTTAAGGAGACAACACCAACAAGAAAATGCTCTAGTATGTGCCTGGTGTTAAGATAGGGGGTCTCCAATCACAACCACCAAAGATTGTACTGGCAATTTCCCAGAAGCAGGAGGAATGCTCCAAAAGTGCATTGCATGTCAATCAAAATAATAGGCATACGTTGCAGCAAAAATGAATGTAAATTAACATGATTGGCATTTGATTGCATAAATACTGAAAGTGTGAAATATGACATCCCAGCTTTCTTAATATATATCCAAGTAAATTTGTAAGCTAAATAAAACATTCTGTCAACACATGGCCACATCTTAAGCTCCTTAAACAGTTCTTGCTCAGAAAAATCCCCATTTAGCCTCAGTGAAAGTCTGCCTGAAAACATTAGTTTTTTGCCCTTAATATAAAACAATATCTTCTATTCCTATTTAAATCTAAGTTTGTAAGTTCTGAAAAAGATGATAGTACATTTCCCGAACCTGGCTCTAAAAGGCTTATTTGGATTCAAATAGACATCTAAGGTACACTCCAGCTCCCATTAAAGTCAATGGAAGTTTAGCCATTGACTTCACTGCAAAGAAGATTGTTTCCCTAAGGTTCAGATTCAACAGAGCAATCCAAAGCCTTGATTGATGTTTGTCTTGAGTCCATCTCTAAAAATAGGCAATGGAACAGGGAAATGAGAATATTCCTGATTTATCCAAGTTGCTCAATCCAACTTGTTAATTTGTATTTTCAGGTCTGTCACGTTTGATGTATAATTATTATTCCCTTTCATTTCTTTTAACATTTTGAGACCACATATTCAGTAGCAGTCAAACTATTTTATAACTATTTTATAGTGATAGATGTTCTGTCTATTTATACAGCCAACACAGTTCCCCAGAAGGGACAGTGCCTCCTTGAACAATTTTGATTGAAAGGTCAGGTCGAAGGCCTTAATTACATACCTGTTATTTCAAAAGTGATTGATAGAAGTGGTGCAGCACTAGACTTCGATGTGCTCTGTGACTGACTTTCTGAAATAACAGGGAAACACCACCATGAGTATATGAGAATGGAGGTTTCCAAACAGTTTTTACTAAGACAGCATCAGCTGTTATGAACACAGAGTCACGTTGTAACCAAGAATTTCTCCATTGCTGGTGTTGGTGGTTTTTCTCTTCCCATTCTTGAATCAGTCCTTGTTTTTAATCATAGCCTTTGCAGAGGCACCAGTTTGTTGCTTCCAATAGTGCACAAAAGCACCACTCCAGCTCTCCTTGTGTTGGCTTTTTAAAATCTGTCTGCTAATATGGAAATGTCCCCTGAGCTTTTAAAACTAAAACCCACTTTGCCCCTAGTTTGAGCTCTTGAAAAAATATTCTCATGTTTATGCATACAAAGACTAGCTATATTTTAATCAGCTTTCTGAGGTCTACAGAGATTACCTCCTGATGGGCCTGGCATATTCCTGTCACATTCTGATAAGAACAGATTTCACACCAGCCTAAGCCAGCAACACTTCACAAGCTACCAAAATCCTGATCATCAATCTGAATACTGAGCGGTCCCTCTTTTTATTGTTGAATCTCTTCAGCTGAGAGTTACCAGTCTTTACTTGGAAGGCAGGGGTGTGTAAACTTTGCCCCACTGAGGTGATTTGCCAGGACACCTAAGGCTTCAACTAATTTGCAGTAAATGAAACATAAAGAGAGACATATAACCCCTGGAGCGGAGAGGCCTGAGTAAGAGATAGTTCAGCTTGATCCAAGGACCGGATCAAAATGGACTCTGGAAAGCTGCAATGCCATGTTAAAGATGCCTGTAGCCAGGGGGGCATACTGTAGAGTGCTCTGGGCTGCAGCTTTTCCACATCTGTTCTAAATGTTTAAATAGTACATTCCTGGTCAAAGATGCCTCTTTTCCTGGAGTATGTGGCTGTGTTTCTTTGCAGTTGCATAAGTTCAGAACTTAACTACAAAATGTTAAACACATGTTTATATGTCATTATATTTGTGGGCTAAATACATTTAGTATAATTTAATTGTGATTTCTGAATTAGCTACAAATAAGCTTTTGCTTTAAATTTAAATGGGCTGTTATATGTTACTGTAGCTTATTACCCCCAAGAAGGGTAAGCCGATATTCAATACAAAGAATCAATATTATTAAATGGGGTTTAAGGCCTGTAAGCAATATAAGAGATTAATATCTCTAAATGGGGCCTATGACCCATTTACGTATACCTGAAGAGGTTCCTTGTCAGGGGTCAAGTGTTGGCGCCATAATCCCTGGGAAGGATAAGCCGTAAATGAAGCTGTAGGCCTGTGTAATTATTTTATTTCATTTGTGAAAATTTGTGTTTCGATATATGTTCTGTGTTTTTAATATATGGTTATACGTAAGTTAGCGCACAAATTTGATTTGATATGATAGACATATTTGCGTGTATACAGGGAATGGACCAGATGACATAGTCACCAGGCAAATTTGTGAAATGTTTATTATGTGATAGTGTGTTTATGGTGTTATTGCTTTTGTTTTATTTGTTGGCCATGGCGAAAGCTTGAGCCTAATAAAAATTTTGATTTGATTTACTGTAGCTTATCCACTGAAGTTTGGTTCTTTAGAAATAAATTTAATAGGATAGCTAAACTCACTAGAACAGTCATTTTCAACCTTTTCCATTTTGGAACAGCACTGAGATGGCCCTGGGACCTCCCCTCACTTCCGAGACCTCCTCCTACTTGCCAGTGAATGCTCATGGCCCCTTGACTCAAGCTGAAACACAAAAATGATTTGGTAACCATGGGTGATACGTGAATTTTTGTGTACTATTTTGGGTATCCAAATTGGTAACTGAATACCAATCAAGTACCCCCAAAAAAAAAATACTGACAACTGATATACTGAAATACTGAGTTTTACCCAAATCCCCCCCAAATCCTAGGAGAAAATTGGGATTTTGCTACATAGGTTGTCAGTATTTTGGTATATGGTTGTTGGTAGTTTCAGTATTTTGGATACCCAATCAAAAAACAGTTCGGGTACAAAAAATAGTTGGTTCAATTCGGGTACCAGAAATTTGAAAGGTACACTCATTTTTGTGGGTACTCGTTTCAGCTCTCCCCATGACACTTCTTTGCAGCTCCTTCTCTGTTCTCCCCAAGTTGCACTGTGCAGATTGAGAACCCAGCTCATGATATAATGGAAAAATGTCAAAGTACATAGCCAAAGAATCCGAGTCCACGGAACCTTAACCAAGAGGAAAGGAGAAGTTCACACCTTTAAGGGTCATTTACACAATGCTGTTCCGACTTGTTCCATAATCTGTTTGTCTTCGCCACCAACAATGCATTCACACAGCTACTGATTTGCTTGCATTTCAATTACCCTTCTAACTTTGCTATGGTATTTCCCACAATACAAAGAGCATGGAGGGATACTTTGCAATATCCTTTCATGCATCTTATAAATATGAGTCCTTAGGGGAAAGAGCAGGGTATAAATAGAAAATAAATAATGATAACAACAACAACAATAATAATAATTAATAGCAACAACAGAATGGGGTGGAAGAGAGAGTTCCTGCCCCAGGACCCACTGGCCACATTTCTATGGTTACTTGGAGATATGTAGTGAAATTGAAAATGACATTTCTTCAGATTCTGACAAACAAATTCTCTCTCTGAGCAGAAGGGATAGATTTTTTACATTATTATTAACAGAAAAACTAATGGGTAAAAAGGGACTTCAATGGAAGGTGGTGACAACTGAAACCTGATATGGATCCCTACACTGAAAATCCCTGCACCAGAAAGTTGTTTCATGTTAACGTTGTATAGAAAGAAAAGAAAAGAAAAGAGAAAATCTTTCAGAATGTTCAAGTTCTATTGAACTCCCAAGATCTCAGTGCAGGGGTTCCCTTGCTGGGAATCAAAGCCTTATCACTGCAGAGATAACCTTGAAAATAAACTGCATGTAAAAGTACAATGTTGCCTGTGCAGAATGTTGGATCTAAAGTAATAGCCCTAAGAGGTGTGAACTACCCATTTCATGCAGGGTCTAGGCACCAATTTTGCAGCGTTGTAAACTGGAATGTTCTACTGTTTCTCAACGGTTCAAACAACAGAAGGGTTGTAAACTGATGTCGGGAGTCTATACTAACGTTGCTAAATGGGGGGAAAGTTTCAGAGAATAGAAGAGGAGGGTCTTGGGTTGATACTTGTATGGCAAAAGGGATGTGGAAAAGTAGGCCCTGGAATGAATCAGAATGAGATCCTCTGTTTAGTGCTTACTGATACTCCCCTGACTTTTGTTCACTTAAAAATATTAGATGTAGCCATGAAGAAATATTGGTCACTGTAGGAATAAAAATACTAGCGAAGTCATTTCCTATGCTTTTAGATACACACTCTTTTAGCAATCCAGAGTTTAATAGTAAAAAGATACCATTCCTATAATGCCTTACAGTACTATGAAAACATTAAATTAAGCTTGATAATACCTTTGAGAGTATTGCTGCTGCATTTGATATATAAATGGAACCAAAGCGCAGAATAGTTAAGCATCGTGCAGAACGTCATGAGGAGACTGTGTGGCAAGGGCCAGTAAGAGAACCCAGAAATCCTGGCTCCCAATTTTTTATCTTTCTTAACTATGAGATTTTCTTTCTGTTAAGACCAGTTTTACAGACAGTTTTATGAGAAATGAGGGTACGGCTTTGAGATTGTCAGGACAAAGAATATATCATGCAATTGAGTCCTCCTGTTCCAATTAGACTTTTAAAAAAAAAGATGACAGTCATCTATAATGAACTACAGTGCTTATGACAGAACACTGGGGAGGTCAGAAACTCAGGCATGCCAAAGTGTTCTATTTTCATGCTAACTCAATTACAGGTGAATCAAATTTACCTTCTTTTTCCTTTAGGGTATTCAAATAGGAGAGGAGATTTTCATTAGCTTGAACACAGTACACCTCACGAGTTTGAATTCCACCTCCACAAAGGGTTGTCTGATTCCCACGTCTTTTGTCCTGTTGGTTAAGTAAAGGGTCAACACGGCACTCTGTCCACTCTGTGGTTCTCCAGCCGTACCTGAAAGTAATTGGGAACTGGATGAATTCACTGTTTATCATGCAAAAAGTCATCCAAGGCAATTTTAAATTGAAGACCCAACAACCTCATACCACTGCCTTATTTCTATTAGTATTGGGTTAAGAAAGTCTTTAAAAATAAAAGTGTAGGTAAGTATTCTGTATAAACTGTTTTATTTTCTCCCTCATTTTCATCCTTTAGGGGGTTACGAATTAAGAATATCCTTATTTAAGGTCAAATCAGTGGAAATGATCATGTTTTATTACAACAAGGTGAAATTCTACTTGCAACCAACTAAAGTTCTATGTTCAAATAAGATAACCTCAGAACTGCGACTTTTAGCACTGGTTTAAAATTAGATAGCTAGAATAAAATGAGCAACAAAAAGCAAATGAAATCAGGGGCGACTCTAGAACAATTAGTTTGGGGAGCAAAGGGAAGTGGCAAAGACCATTATTAGAGAAGCAAGGATTTTGCTATACATTAAATACATTCTTTATAGAATGGAGATAAATAACGTAGCCAGTTTTCTGTAAAGCTTCAGTCTGGTTGATGGGGAGTGAAAGGGTAGCGGGAAATATTTTGGGGAAGTGTCCGCTACCCATTGGAGTCATCCCTGAAGGAAATCAAAGTGATCTGTGCACTCAAAACATAAGCGCTAGAGCTAAGGCAAGTCCTCACAA
Organism: Sphenodon punctatus; assembly: GCA_003113815.1. Lineage (NCBI taxonomy): Eukaryota > Metazoa > Chordata > Lepidosauria > Sphenodontia > Sphenodontidae > Sphenodon > Sphenodon punctatus. The sequence continues at coordinate 925,359 of QEPC01002135.1, read as the reverse complement.
AAACAGGTAAACTTGTCAAATATCCGGTACCTGAATCAAACTAAAAATATTGTGACCCAATTCAGGCACCTGATGCCCCAAGAACGTTGACTTGCAGTCCTGGAATCTCGACTTCTAGTCTTGATTTTTTTACTTTTATAGATTTCTGACACCTATTTATTGATTTCCCATTTCAGAAAAATTGACTTCTGGTCCTGATTATTTTGGTTTCCGTCCTGATTTTTTGGTTTTCTGTCCGAATATAACAATTGGTAAATGGAAAAATAAAAAAATCAGTATTGTAAGTTACTGACTTTGTGGGTTTGGGGGTATTTGATACAGTATTAAAAAATGTGGGTATTACCCACAGATACTAAATTAGGTACGTTTCAGCTCTAAATAAAAAATTGAAAGCCCTCTGATTTACCTTATATATACTTATATAAGCAGTATAAGTATAAGTATACTTATATATAAAAGTATATTTGAGTTCCTTTTTCATTATCAAAAATATAAGATGGCTTCTTTGCAGCTCTCATGACGTCCTGCCGGGGACTGATGAATAATGAGAAGCTGAGCGCTTTCCAATCAGTGACTGAACAACAGGAAAGATCTGTTATACTCTGTTAAAACCCCAATTAAACTTACGAAGTAAAAGAAATGTCACAAGATTCTCTTCCTAACAAGTGCTTTAAGGAGATTATCAAGGGAATCATTCTCAGAAGCCACCGGAGATAAAGAATGATGATATTTTTATCCTGCATGGATATGATGTGCACCAAAATGGCATAACACCAAATGCCATTTCATCAGCCCCTCATTTCTTTTCAGGCAGATACAGAAAAGAAAATACAGCACCTGTTTAATATTATCTCAGTCAGATGCTAAGGATTAATTGAATCTCTTGAATCATCTACAGTTCTTGTTGTCATGCCTCCTGTACTATAATTTATTTAATACTACTTTTAGCTTATACCCCTTCTGGCTTAGGACCCAGCCCTGCCTTTCTTGACCAGTTAGTGAAGACAAGAGGTTGCCAAAGGACTATTTATCATGGCAGTTTATGGTGTTCACTGTTTTATATGCATATGTTTACTAAGTACTTCAAACACACTAACGTACTCTGGTATAGCATGGTCTGTGGGAAAAACTGCAGGGAATCATAACTAATTTAATATGCATTCGTAACTGGATCAAGCTAGCTCGTATGCAAGTGTGTTAGTGGGAACACACGCTCACATCATCTTTAAAAAGTCAACATTTATTTAGTTATTTCCCTATGTTTAGATTTGGAAATAACTCCAGGATAACAACAACTATATATGTTTTTAAACGAGGATCACTGAAAATAAACAGAGAGCCTTCTCTCCTCCCACTCCCATCAAAACAGACACAAACAAGCCTTTTTGTTGTATTTTTAAATTGTTTCTTATAACATCAATCAAATCATTGTTAATGCACAGCACTTGCACACTTGAAATAAATTATTCATGTTGGAAGAGCAGGGCAGTATTAGCACTTACGTAATACATGGTGCCACACCATCTCCTTGAGAGGCACATTGTTCTGTTTCCTCTAGTTCTGGGCATTCATTTTCACTGCCAATAGGAAACTGCTTAATGGACCGTGTTCTTGTACGATTTCCTTTAGGGGATGTCATATCAAAACATGTCTTGGAACATGGACTCCACTCAGACCACTCCGACACTTGGCATTCTTTAGTGATCACACAAGACTGGAAGGTAATTGGCAACTTGTCTTGTTGGCAAAAGCTGCAAGAGAGAGCAGTTATATATATGAGCATGTTACCCACTGCATTGTAAAATGAGCATATTTAGCAAATACATATTTCTGCGGAGAAAAGCAGGTTATTTGGGGAATTCATTGGCCCATATCCTACAGTCCTTACTCAGGCAAAGCATGACAAATCTAATATGCAAAAGGGGGCTGAAAATGTAACTTTAGTCTCTAATTCTATTCCTGAGAAGTAGTCTATGAACCACTACTCTATATAAGATTAATTTCATTTTAGTGTAATTTCCAGAGGGTGCTTTAGACTGGAAGGATTGAACAAGAATGGAGGGCTGCTGGGCAGGAATGGGTGTGGCTAATGGTGCTGGGGAACAGGCGCTGAGCAGGGAAGGGGGGCGGCTGGTGAAGTGGGAATGAAGACTCATTTGCCAGGAATCGGTGAATGCAGTCAATAGCTTCCTGGCAGTTTCCAGCACTCTGCAGGGCCCTGGTGCCTGATGTTTCTGTTTTTCTCTGCAAAGGATTTGGCAAAAAGTGCTAATTTCTGCAAAAATGCCTACAACCACAAGAATGTGGACACCACAAGGCCCTGCCATCTATTTTATAAAAAGTTGCATCAATACTTTACACTTGTGCACTGCTAGCAAGAGAGTCACCACCACCGATGAGAACATGCACCACCAATGCATGTTTGTACATGCAAGTATGCACTTGGAATGGCAGATATTAACGGAGTCAGTCATTGGGCTGTGGGGGCAACACCCTTCCTAGTGCCCCCACCGCCATACTGCCAGCAGTGTACCTATGCAAGCACAGACCACCGCACCACACTCTTTTAAGCTTGCGTGGCAGCGCATGCACGCACCACCAAACAATGGCCACATTGGGTGAGAGGGACAGATGGGGATTGTTTGTTTATTCTCTCCCCGTCCCCCCTCGCAGAAAAAATATCCCTGGTTTACTTCAGCAGTGCTAGAGCTGTGAGATCATTGGGGGCAGCTGGAGTCACTCCCAACCTCGTACCGGCACTTTCCCCCTATTCCCTAAAGAGGTGGGTTAAACTAAGTATTGACAAAAAAACAGCAAACATCCATAGATCACTGACAAGCATCTTTTTACAGTCGTATTAACCTTTTCCTATTGTGAGGCACTGAAGCCTGTGACAATTAGTAAAAAACCATAGACAAAAGCAAATTAACTGCTGTGCTTTGTTCCAACATTTGCTTTTCTTTCAGGAAATGAAATAGAGTATTAGAACTAATTGCAAATGGTCATTATCAAGAGCTTTGTTTAATTTAACAAGCAGCAGGAAAAGATAGATACAATTTCAAGAACAATAAGTCTCAGGACTGCATACCAGAAAAAGCAGAAGCTAATAGTGCCATGCATTTCTTTAAATAAGACTCAGTTTAGAATACAGATACAATAAAGAATAACATGGTGCTCTAATCTCCCCATAGAGAGGAATAGTTAAGGGATTTTGGAGGGGAGGGAGGCTGAAATAAATGAAAATTGCTTTCAAACACAACACTAGATGAATTAAGTTATTTCGTTAGGCTATTAAGTTATTTGCTTTAAATTAATTTAAGGCTCTGTGAACTGTGTCAGAAAACCTCTTTCTGGATCCACTACTTAACACTGCGTTATCCTCATTGTTAAAAACAGCAAACATCATAATTTTTCTGGTAATATTTGCAGGAAAGCAAGCACAACTGAAACTAAATACACAGAGTTATATTTTTTTTAAAAATTAGAAAGCACATGATTCTAAAAACAGTGAACACTTCTGAATGTTACATATAATCCAAACCATGGGTGATTTCAGAAGTGACGTGGTGAATGTCCACCACAGTCAACCTCAGTCAAATGCAGGTGGTGGTGAAAGCGCCGTGCGTGTCTGTATGCTCGCATCCAGATGTTTACCACAGTCAAACACGGCCCGGGGTGAAGCTAACCACGCATTGGGTGATTTCAGACGTAACGGGGCCCATTGGCCCCGTACCAAAATCACCCTAGTCATTCCCCGCCGGGGTCCCCCGTCACGCCGCAACAGACGTGTCGGGGGGATCCCGGCGGGGAATCTGGGAGGGGGTGGGGCTGCGCGGCGCAACGTGCGGCCACACGGCCCCGCCCCCTCCACGCTCCCGCCGCCTGCCCTCCGGGGAGACGGGCGGGCGGTGGGGCCAATGAGGCCGCCGCGTCGGGCCGGATTCGCCACGGCCCGGGTTCCCGCCGGTGATCCCGGGCTGTGGCGCCTGACCAGACGTGACGCCGGGGTTCACCCCGGCATGGGATTGCATTCGACACGCGGCAGCCTCCGGTCCCCCCGCTTCGGCTGCTCATGTGTCGAATGCAATCCCCAGCCGTGGTAACATCTGGGGGGAAACATCCGTTTCCCCCAACAGACGTGACGCTATCACAGCCACCACGCGGAATTGAGCGTGGTTCACTGTGATATCGTCACGTCTGAAATCACCCTTTGTGAGGTCGGGGCGGGAGGAGGTCCAGAAATGTGGTGAATGGTCACCACAGCAGGGGTGAATGAAAAGTAACTTCTGAATGGAAACCCGCAGCCGTGGTGGAAGGAACTGACCCCAGCTGCGGTACATTCTGGGGCTCGAACTGCGGTCCACATCTCCACTGCATGTCTGTTGTGTTCCCCCAGCCCATGTTCTCTCTGATTGCCCCCAGGCGGTGGTCACGATCCTGTCACTTCTGTTGGGGCCGCACGTGTCACCACAGCCCACAATGAATCTGTTCACACCGGGGTGGGATTCACTGTGGTGAATTGGAACGTGTCACTTCTAAAATCACCCTAAGATATCCTTTGTTAGACCAACTAGAGGAGTTACAATTACACAACCTTTCTTTTTAGCTTTTCCAATCATTTAAAATGTAAATTAGCTATATACACTATGTGCTGATGAATTAATCTGATCTGAGATTACAAATTCCAATAATATTCAATAGGTTCCTGAAGAAATGAATTTTCGGGACTGTGGTTTTATTCACTAGGGTCCTTTTCATACAGGTACTCTTAACACTGATAAAATGGGTGTTACCTTTTATTATACATGTTGCAGGGCACCCGTAGAGCACACCTGGAGCCCTGCAACATGTATAATAAAATGCAACACCCATTTTATCAGTGTTAAGAGTACCTGTGTGAAAAGGGCCTAGATTCCAAGTACAACACAAAAAGGTTAAATGTACTAAAAAGACATTTTTCTGTACTGCATTTGGCCCAGGAACAACAAAGAATAGCATTGTAACAGACCATTTGCAGTCTGCCTAACCTGTTCTACTGAAACTGGGATTAACAGCCTCACAAAATTTCTATAGACACTAGAACTATTCTTCAAAATCAGGACAGCCACTGAAGAAAGTTACAACAGAAGGATTGCCAGGCCATTCTGAGAGCTCATTACAAAGGGTACACACAACTCAAACTCAACTGGCTCAGCAGAGTTCAGGTTTAACAAAAACTAGTATTTGCCATCTCTACAAATATACCATAGCAAGATAAAAGAAATTAAAATCAAACCATTTAGTTCGGTTAGTGGTTGCCCATCATTTTACTCTCCTGTTATATGGCCTCATTACACTGTGGGTTCTTGCCATTATTATTTTACCTTTCATGCCATTGTTTCCATCTATGGTTCCTGATTTTAATTTCCAGTGTATTTGATTTCTCTTGCATTTATTTCCCCTCAATTTGATTTCCTTTTTGATTACATACTGAGCCCGAGGCGGAGATCCCCAAGGGTAACTGGAATATAAATGGCAAGAGCTTTGTACAGGTGGACTCTTATGTCTGCCTGGGGATCACTATATCCAGAACTGGGTCTTGGGAAAGGCACCAAAAATTAATAGCTGCCAAGGCATTGGCGGCAGCAAAAGGGATCCTAAGGCTAACTGCCAGATCTGTTGGTATTACCATCTCAGCTGTCTTAGATGTATTTAAGAAGAAGGTGCACCCCATTTTGCTTTTTGGGACAGAATTGATGACAATTCTTTACAACTACTCAAAGTTGTCCAAAATAGTTTTCTTCGTAGTTTGCTTCGGGTCCCACAGGGAACTCCAGCTCCAGTTCTCCGAGCTGAAACTGGTATGATCCCTATTTCCCACTTGGCTAAGCAGGCGGCAATTGTATATTGGTCCCGTCCATGTTTACAAGGGGAGACGGCACTATCTTCATTATGTTTGCACAAAGAACTTCTGTACCAAGGGGCTTTGAAATATCCCTGGTTATCTCAAGTGGCATCTTAAATGGGGTATTTTGGCCTCTCTTTCCCCTCTTCCCACTTATGTGGAAAGGGTAGGGGATGGCAGCGGAATATAGTCAAGACCAGAATGTTGGATATTGCAAAACAGGAAGACATGATTATAGTTGCGGAATGGAAAGCTGCCCCCTGATTAAAATACATAAAACTGCAACATGGCCTTGAATGTTATCTGGACAAGTTGGGTGATTAAACTTCCAGAAGGACCTATACTCTTCTACACCTGCAGCTCTTTCCCTCAGCTGTCCTCTTGGGAAGATACAATAATACTTCATGAGAACAGCGCTGGTGCTATTGTGGGGAAATGGAGATTGAGGATTTCAAACGTGTTATTGTACTGCCTGGTGTACTCTGAGATTAGGACAATTTGGTTGGAACCGTTATATGGTATAGGAAAGGATGGGTACGATATAAGCAAAATGAAATTCCTCCTTGCCACTCCGGAGGAATCAATAATGCAGGCAGTAACCTCCTTTATGTTCCTGGCCATGAAATTAAGAGAGGGGACTCTATCGGAAGACTGTTACTTTGTACCTAATTTGGCTTGTAACTAAATTATCTTGTGATATTATCTATTGGAAGGTGAAGTGCATAGGAAGCCTGTAAGATCTTAAAGGTTGGGAGATTGTGGTATTGGACATAAGTAAGAGACTCTGCTAGTGGTTGGCGATTTGTGATCTGACCCTCATAGATTAGGCGTTATTGTGATTTTGGATGTTAATAATTTATCCCTGTAATCATCTGGGATGGATGCTAATTTTGGATAAGTGCTTAGTTAATTCAGTGTTATTAAATTGACTGTGGCACGATGATTTGTTCTGTTTATGCTTATTATATATCTTGTTATTTGCCTTATTTGTATATATGTTATATGTTTGTCTTTTCATGTTTTAGTATTGTTATTGTTACTGTCTTTGGCCAAGGTGAGAGCTAGTGCCACTAATACATTTTATTCATTATTCACATACTGAGCCCTCCATTGTTCTGAAATGAATAACCTGGCTACAATTCAACAGAGAGAATGACGCCAACATAACATTTGGTACATATAAGAAACAAAAAACAATGGAAGACTGAGTTATTTCCAGCTTTGATTTTTTAAAACCTTCCTACATGCTAGAAGGAACAATAATCCCAGATTAAATCTGAAATATTTATATTTGTAATTAGAAACCTTACCAGATATATAAATTAACTCTATATGAAGCAGTGATGGTTTGACAAATCTGGAGACTGACGTCCACATACTTTATTTATTTTATTTGTATAGTAATTTACAACCCGCCCTTCCTGCTGAAGCAGTTCGGGGCTGCTAACAATTTAAAACAGTAATATAAAAATATAAATACATAGAAAACACCATAATAAGGGAAGGTCAAAGAACAGAAACAAAATGCACAAAAACCCACCCATCCTAACCCTCAACCCCCCACCCTTCACCCATCTCCCTCACCAAAAGCCTGGTGGAACAGCCAGGTCTTGCACTGACGTCGAAAAAGAGGAGAGGTCCAGGGCCACCTGGGCCTCTGTTGGGAGGGAATTCCACAGTCTAGGTGCAGCCACCAAGAATGCCCTCTCCATAGTGGTCCCCCAGGACACCTCAAGAAGGGTGCTTCCAGCGGACTGCAGGAGTCGATCCAGAGCCCAGGGAGTGAGGTGGTCCCAAAGGTAGGTATGGCCTAAGCCATATAGGGCTTCATAGGTAAGTACCAACACCTTGAATTGGGCCTGGAAGGCTATAGGCAGCCAGTGCAAAGAACTGAGCACTGGTGTAATGTGCTCCCAGCAGGACGTCCCCATAAGGAGAAGGGACACCGCATTCTGCACCAGTTGCAGGTTCAGAACAGTCACCATGGGTAGCCCCATGGAGAGTGTGTTACAATAGTCCAATCTAGAGGTAATGAAAGCATGGGTGATGGTAGCTACTCACTAATGATTAACTGTAGAGAACTGTAATCTCTTGTTGACAGATTTCCTTTAATGTTTCCTTATAGCTTAATTTTTTTTTAGTTTATCATCAGTTACATTAATCTATAGGTGCTAATGTATGTGCATCTGGTCCTCCAGCTACAAGTCTCGGGGGGGGGGGCAACCCCAGCCAGGCCACGTCGGGGAACTGAACAAATGTTCCCGCAGATCAACCCAGCAGGTGAAGGAGGGGGGTCAGAAGAGACGTGAGGCTGGATGGCCATTGACGGTGTCATGGCTGCCAATAACGGGCAGCCAGGCTGGCCATGGCAGCACAAACAAATGCACTCACTGGCTATGGCCTGCTGGGAGGCCCTTGGACACAGACTGTGGGCCTGGTTCCTTCCGGGCTCACAATTCCTGAGTAGTTGCCTATCCAGTCAAAGGCTATAGCGGGGCCCACATCTGGCAGCCCCCTAACAGATGCGCTCTCGCCCAGGCGGGCCATAGCAGGCAGAGCCACGTTTACTAACACCCAATATTAAGAACAGTCAAGACAGAGGATCGGATTTATTTGATTTTTTGATATTAGGGTTTTCTAGAGTGTTTTATGATAAACTGTAGGAATCTTTGGTTTTGATGAAAAAATATAGTATTTTCATTCCTTTGTAAACAACCAGTGAAGACTTCTCAAAGATATACAGCCAAAGAGAATAAGCCCAAAACATGGGTTTTGCTTTTTAAAAAAGGTTTAACAAATGTATAATACGTTAACAGAGAAATATGTTCAGGATGTTAAAGTAAATAAAGTTGGGTGATTAATTTAAAACAGTTTCTCTAATATAGAGAATTTCATGAGCTCGGTGCATAGCAGCAGAACAGGGAAACGTCTGTTTCAGATCTGAACACTCTCACCAACAGTAGTTGGCCCAACAAAAGGTACCACTGGATCTACTTTGGGTGTTAACAAACGTGATGGTGGAGTGCCACTGTCACGACCTGGCCCAGGTCAAGGAACTACCGCTGACACGATCCAGACCTGGTGGGCTGCTGACCAAACGTGCCAGCAGCCAGGCCACCAGAGAGGTCAGAGAGCTGAACAAACATGCAGCCAGCCCCAGTGCTGTGCTCAGCGCCCCGCCCCCTGCTGTGACAGGCAACCATGTTGCACCCAATTTGGGCTGGGTCACAGCAGGCCATAACCAATGTTATAGACCACTGTGGTCCAATTAGGTGGGCCTTTGCCCAAGCTGTGACCCCCGGAGGTCTCCAGGATCATCATGTTTGTTAACAAACGTCTCCATCCATAAGTACAAAACTGAACAGATATTATAAGCATGAGGCAGGATAATATTTTAAAAAAAAATCTGATTCAATAATTTAAATTCTTTAATTTTAAAATATGTTTTTATGCATTCCTTTTTAAATCTGACAAAAACCGTGTTGATTTTAATTAATCTGAATCAATTTTTAATCTGAATCAACTTTTAAACTGAATCAACATTTTAGCAAACAAAAGAGCCAAAAACAAAATCTACCAGCTGGAGATAATGACAAAGAGATGCACTCTCTAGCATTATCAAACAACAACAAGCTCATCTAAACATTGCAAAGAAGTGACTGTCAGAGCAGAACTTAAGCCAAAGTACAGCTGAAATGGAAAACAACTAGGGCTGAAAGCAGATTTCACCAAAACGGGAAATCCCAGTTCCTGATACCATCTCAGTCAAATATTTTGTTTACTGCTTTGCCATCCATTCCAAATCCTGAGAGATAATACTGATGCAATACCACATTTCTTGCACTCCGTTTTTGCTTGTACTTCATTGGCACTAATTGGCTGGTACACAGATTCCTTTACTAATCTTCAATTCAGTTGCAGATTGGTCAAAGCAAAGGGAACAAGAAAGAACAACAATTCTGATTGGAGGCACTGGAGTAGAGGTTAAAGGGCACTGGGGAGAGGTTAGAGTGGGCTATTTGCACAGTGATTGATCCAGAAATGAGGAAACAACAAACCTGGAAGTAAAACAGTAACCTCAGCAAGGTGATAAGCAGTACATGAACGGTATGCAGTACATGGTAAACAGAAAGTTGGTAAATCAGGACTTGCGGTATTGCAAGAACTGAGAAATTGCATCAGTATCGAGAAATGGTTGGGAAATCAATCCTGCTTCCTGATATGGCAACATTTCTCACAAACAGCAATTTAGCTGCTCATTTTACCCTTAATTACAACCAATATTTGGTATTCAGGCAGATACATGGTATCTGAAGTAATCCAGAAAAGTGTGGATACCTAGCAGCATCCATTTACTGTTTGGTAAATTAAAGGTTAACAATTTTACTGATTTACTGCATAACAATGCAGTGCACCATTTACCATATTACTGTATTGTCATTTACCAAATTGCCATTTTCCATTTGCCCATAATTCCTTCCCTCCCCCCATCCGGACACTGTGTTTAGACTAGTAACAGTAACATTTGATTATGAAGTAACGTGGTAATCCAGCAACTGTAATACAACAAACCAATTAACTTTTGCAGTAATATCCAGTTATTCAATTTGATGGTTAGCCATCCCAAATAAAGGATTTGCAGCCAGATAACTGTCAAACTGTCCAAATGGCAGATATTACCTGCAGATAATTATTTTGCCAGCTCTAAACCACAGAACCTTCAGGGTGTAAGAGCAATCATCCAAAATTACAAGGAAGTATGGAGCAGCTCAAACCTTCTCTCGCTGTCTTTGCCAGAGACCAGTCTGTAGATAAGTCATCAGCCCCTAAGGTCAGCTACCACCAATGATGCAGATAACCTAGACTAAATCTATTTTCACTATATCTGTAAAGCAGATAGAAAACTATGTAAAAAAACAACAGTGGGTTGTGTAAATGCAGCCCTCATTTTCTAGGATGTAAAGAATTCTGACTACAAAGACTATATCAATATCTTGGTGTAGATAGTGGGGAACCTCAAATGTAGGGTCAAATGCGCCCTCAACTAGTTTTTATTGGGTTCTTTTCCAGTTCCTGGATCTGGCCCCTGGATCCAGTCCCTTCCCCCAAGCGTGAAAAGACTGAGTTTGGGGTTAGGGAGTGGAGATGAGGGCATGCAAACAAGGAAAGGGGACAGATCCATAGTATGGATCTTCCTGAGTGCACTCCCTTCAATACCCCGTCCCCAACTTTTATGCAGCTCTCAGAGCTTATAATAACCCCTGGAAGGGAAACGGTTCCGCACACCTGGTGTATGGGGAAACACCAAGAACATTCTGTGTCTCAGACTTTAATTGTTGATCACATTCAGAATACTTCCACACTCTGGCCTCTCCCGAATGCTTCATCTGATTACTATGTTGCCCTTTAAGGATGTCACAGAAAGGTCAGGTTTCAGAAGATAAGGTATAGACAGAGGAGGAGAATAAGTACTCAGATTGTTCTATATGTCATACAGGATTCTCTTTCAAAAAAACCTGAAAACAGAGTGGACTTGTTCATTTTCAAGGTAGGTGGATGATAAAATAGGTCCCCAGGCCATTTTAGAAAGAAAGGTTAAATATAGATCATGAAATGGGTCAGGATGAAAGACACTGAATAAATATCAAATGTTATTTTTGGTTAATAATGTTTTTAGTTATTATCAGGGACCCGAGTTGACTGCGTTGCTGCAATTTGCAGTGATTTTTGCAGAATCAGCCACTCCTCGCAGTGCCATGCTGAAATTGCAGTGACACTGCAGTGGGAACTGTCTGCAGGATCTTTAAATCCTGGCTCAGACATAAACTTGTTGCCTGACCCCAAACTAAAACTGCTGCTGCCGTCTGTCAGGGAGGTGTGACCATGACCCGAGGGTAAATAGGCCCCTGGGAGATGAACTGTGGGTGGGTGGAGTCTGAAGGCCCTATGTTTGGGTGAGGGAGGTCTGGGGTTTTAATATGAGGTGGGAATTCTGGGGTGCTGAAATTCCAGAGTATTTGAGTTGTGTTTGATTAGCAAAGTTGTGATTCTATGTCAAACCTGTTGCAAATTTGCTTCCCAGCATGCATAGTTATGCAACTCAAGTTAATTATGCAAATATTAATGCTCACGGTGAATTTGCAGAATTTGGCTTCATTAGTTGCAGAATTTAAGATTTTTTGGTGCAGTGGACTCGGGTCCCTGGTTATTATTAAACAACAGGAAAATACAAACAATATATTAAAATGCAGGAATTCTGGGTAAATTCTTTCCCCAGATTTGAGCTAATACAACTTTGTTTTCAACTCAGATGTGAGAATACACACACACATTAAGAAGCTTGAACATCTAGATTGCAGAATCATTACCAGTTTCAACCTGTGAATTAGAGTTTTTCCGATATCTCCGCCTGGATGTCTAAATGCCAACTTAAACTGAACATGGCTAAAACTGAACTCCTTATCTTCCCTCCCAATCCTTCCTCTCCCTCTTCCCTATCAATTGCCATTGAAGGGGTCTCCATCCTCCCTGTACCCCAAGCCCGTAGTTTGGGCTTCATCTTCGACTTGCACCTTACCTTCAAATCCTACATTGACTCCATGGCCAAATTCTGCCGCTTCTCCCTCTACAATATTGCTAAGATCTGCCCTTTTCTGTCTGTCTCCTCTGCCAAAACTCTCATCCACGCCCTAGTCATCTCACACCTTGACTATTGTAACCTCCTCCTCGCTGGCCTTCCCCGCTTTCACCTTGCTTCCATCATCTCTGTTCAACACTCTGCTGCCAGGATCATCCACCTAGCTCGTCGCTTTGGTCACGTGCAGCCTCTTCTCTCCTCCCTCCACTGGCTTCCCCTTCCTGAGCGTATTCTGCACAAGCTCCTTGTCTTCACCTACAAAGCCCTTCATAACCTCGCTCCCCCCTACCTCTCTGATCTCCCTCCAAACCCCTGTTTGAGCACTCTGCTCCTCTTCCATCCCCTCCTTCACCCTCCCACGCCTCTCCTGCTCCTCCAATCGCCTTCGTCCCTTCTTCCTCGCTGCCCCGCATGCCTGGAACTCCCTCCCTGCCCTCGTCCGCCTTGCCCCCACCCTCCACCCCTCAAGTCCCTCCTCAAAACCCACCTCTTCCGCTCCACCTTTCCTAACTCCTGCTAATCACCCCTACCCAGGATTATCCCCCACTTGTTATCTGCAAACTCCTATTTACGGTAACCAAGCCAAGAACATTTTTCTGAGTTCTTGCATCCTCATGAATGTCACACCCCTTGACTCTCCCTCTGTTCCCCCGTCCCTCTCTCCCCTCTCCCTGTCTTTAGATTGTAAGCTCTCAGGCAGGGACCGTGTCTATTTTATTCTCTGTAAAGCGCCAGGTACATTTCTGGCGCTACATATAAATGCTTTTAATAATAATATTGATGATAATATGAATTATTATTATTTATTATTATTATCATTAGCAGCAAGTATTTATATAGCACCAGCAATGTACCTGACTCTTTACAAAGTAATGGAATAGACACAGTCCCTACCCTAGGGCTTACAGTCTGTGAGACCGTGGAGAGGGGGGAGATGAAGGAAGGAGAATAGAGGGAGAGACCAGGAGTGTAACATTCACGAAGATGCGAGGTCCCAGGTGCATGTGCTTGGCTACATCGAGAATGATGGCTGGCTGGAGATTTTTATATATATATATATATGCTTGTTTGCTTGATGAATACAGTACCCTTGGAGACATATATCAGATGTAAAGAGACTTGTTGCTACAAGTAAAACAAACAAAAAAAGACTCCCATCCTGTTCTGTTTTTGTTAAATGTTCTTAAGTAATTTCTTCTGTTTGCTTAATCCAACAGCATGAAACAATATGTACATAAATATTCCATCATCTCATTTTACACTGACTTGTACAGAGCAGCAGCATTGGCTGTCTAACTAGGATTTTAGTTTTTCTTTTTTCAGCATTCTATTAAATTTGAGGAGTAGTTTAGTGTTTTTGCCAACTTGGGAAAAGCAAATATAATGACATATTTAAAATATGGGGAAATACTCGAAGTAGCAGAGGAAAACATGAGATCAGCAACCTACTAAATCAAATGGTGAAATGGGTCAGGATGTTGAGAAAAGGGAAGCATGTTACCCATTTGTTTGGCTGTGCATGCCCATCCAACTGAAAGCAGTATGTGCTTGCTTTTTCTTCTTCCTAAATTTCCATTGTCTCTGTATTGTATTTTATTAAATCTTATATCCCCCCCTTATAAATTACTAAGCAAACACTAATTTTCTTTTTGTGCACAATTATTTTATTTGTTAAATGAAAATGCTGAATACTTGAACTGTAAATGAATAAAAGAAGTTTCATTGTTTAACGCCCAACAACCCATTATAGAATATAAGAGTTTCTGCACAACAATCCATAATATGTAGGATAACAAATAGTGCAGCTGTAGAAAAAGTTAATCATGGCCAATGGAAGAAATACAAATAAGATTTCATAAACTGTATATATATATGCTTATTTTGCGGATGAAATTGCTCGGATTCACCAAGACCTCGATGCTGCACTTAATGCAGCTAGGAGGAGTAGAGGTTGTAGAAGCCCCAGCTTGTCCAATTTTATGAGATCACTTTCAGTCGGTGACACCCGCCGACGTGGTGGAGGTGCTTGGGAATGTTCGAGCCACCATGGGGCCTAGCTGGTTAGGAGCTTCCGGGAGACACTGGGGCTGGTGCTGGCCAGGGTGGTCAATGCCTCCCTGCGGGAGGGCAGAGTGCCGAGCTGTCTCAAAGAGGTGGTGGTGCGGCCTCTGCTCAAGAAACCATCGCTTGACACTGACTCCCCTGCCATCTACCTTCCCTTTTTAGGGAAGGTTATTGAACGGGTAGTGGCTCAGCAGCTCCAGGGGCATCTGGACCATGTCGGTTATATGGATCCTTCACAATCTGGCTTTCGTCCGGGGCATGGTACTGAGACAGCACTTGTGGCCTTTGTAGATGATCTTCGCCGAGAAAAGGACCGGGGTCAATTGACCCTGTTGGTCCTTTTAGATCCTTTGGCAGCATTTGACACTGTTGACCATAAGATGTTGGTGATGTGCCTGCGGGACAGTGTAGGGGTGGGCGGACCGTTCTTGAGTGGTTCCACTCATTCCTGACCGGGAGAACTCAGTGGGTGGTACTCGGTGATTATTTTTCATCTTACCGAGACCTCCTGTGTGGGGTCCCGCAGGGTTCAGTTTTGTCCCCTCTCCTGTTCAACATGGATATGCAGCTGCTTGGTGAAGTGATCAGAGAGTTCGGGGTGCGGTGTCATCAGTATGCGGATGACACCCAACTGTATCTCTCATTTTCAGCTGACTCAGGCCCGGCTGTCTCGGTGCTTACCTGCTGTCTGACGGCTGTGGGGGACTGGATGAGGGCTAACTGACTGCGACTGAATCCTGACAAGATGGAGGTGATGGTAGTGGGTAGGTCGATGGAGGTGACGGCTCCATCGATTGATGGAGTCTGCCCTCCACTGACGTCCCAGATGCGGAACTTGGGGGTGCTCCTCGATGCGTAGCTCCGCCTGGATGTCCAGGTGGAGGCTGTGGCAAGGAGTGCCTTCTGTCAGTTACATCTGGTGCGGCAGCTTCAGCCACTGGTTTCAGTTCCAGACCTGGCCATGATCATCCATGCTTTTATTACCTCTCAATTAGACTACTGCAATGCACTCTATGTGGGGCTACCTTTGATGACAGCTCAGAAGCTGCAGCTGGTGCAGAATGTGGTGGCCCGGCTCCTGGTGGGACTGGGCTGCCGGAAGCATATTACACCGGTGCTCCGGTCTCTGCACTGGCTGTCAATAGCCTTTTTTGTGTGCTTCCATAGTGCTTTTATAGTTGTATGTAAACTAGTTTGGCAGGGCAATAAATTGTAGTATTTTAGTCATAATAATTGTCTATTGTGACTTTTGGGTGAGATCCCCATGGTGGAGCTAATTCCTGGGAGAATCTCGGGGGATAACAGAGGTCATCATTTTTAATCCCTGAGTGAGCTATGTTTTGGTAGTTCCCTGAGAAAAAAAATCTGGGGATTTATGTGATGCTAGTGGTGTGGTCTAGTTTTTAGTGGCTGTCCCAGTGAGCCATAAGTGTTCAAGATACAATATAAAGCATGGAAATTGCAAGTTAAGGCTCCTGACTTAACCTGCAAACCATGTAAACAGTAAAGACGTTGTACAGTCTCATATATTGTGCTTGATTCCAATCTAGTCACCATGCCCCCACACTTTGCACTGGTCTTTCAGTCCCAATCCTCTTCCTCTGCAGGTTGGGGGCAACACTGATGCTGGGAAATCGAGGGAGTGAGGGAGCAGTGGCAGAGCTGGGAGGAACCCTGGGCTGGGAAAGCAGGGGGTGCAGGTGGGGACTGAGGGACAGCTAGGCTGTTGCACCAGCATGAGCACCCTGCAACACCCTAGCTCCCCATCCACCTTATTGATGGTGCTGCAGTAGCCTAACTGCCACCCAGGTCTCCTGCTTCCCCTCAATCCCCACTCTCAGCCCCTTCATTTTTGCCACTGCCCCTAAACCCCTATATCTGCAGCCCTTGGTCCCCCAGTCCTGACCTTTCCCCAGCTCTGCTGCTGTTCCTCAGTCCCCACCTGCAGACCCTGGTCCCTCACCTGAGCTCACCCAAGCTCTGCCACTTTCCCTCAACCCATACCCACAGCCTTGAGGTCTCCCCAGCTCTGCTGCTGCCTCTCAATCCTCACCTGCAGTCCCAGCTTCCCCAACCATGCCCCCAGCTCTGATGCTATTCCACTATCCCCAGTCTCCACTCTACCACCCCTGAGCTCCTCCCCAGCTATCCTGCTGCCCCTCAATCTCCACCTGAAGGCCCTGCTTCCCAGCTCTACCACTGCCCCTCAATCAACACCTGCAGCCCCTGAGCTCCCCACAGCTCTCCTGCTGCCCTTTAATCCCCACCCACAGCCCTACAATCCCAGCCCTGAGCTCCCTCTCGAGCTCTGCTATTGTCCCTCAATCCACACCTGCAGCTGCTGCTCTCCCAGCCCCAGACTCCCCCCAGTTCTGCTGCTGCCCCCTCCATTCCCCAACTGCAACCTGCAGAGGAAGATGATTGGGACTGAAAGACCAGTGCAAAGTGTGAGGGCATGGAACCTAAGATGGAATGAAGCACAGTATGAGAAACTGTACATCATCTTTACTACTTACATGGCAGGAGCCTTAACTTGAAATTTCTATGCTTTTTATAGCATGATTGAATTATGCTATAATGCAAGAATCTTAATTATTATTGTAAACCAGAGGTTTTTTGGTTGTGGAATCTCCTAGGTTTTTTTAAAGAGGATTTTCAATACAGAAAATTTTTGCAATATACGAAATTTCTCCTGCTAGCGCATTAGGAACATTGAGCAGCGCAGCAGTAAAATTTCTGATTTTCAAAGGCAGATACACAATTTACTTCGTTCTGAGGGCCAGGACTTTTGGTTTGGTCCCAACACAGGGCTGAATATTGCCCATCCCCTAATTTGCATGAACCTGCCTCTGGTTTGCATAGTTCCCCTAATCTGAATAACTTGTATGAATATAAAACCGAACACCCCAAATCACATGGCAAGGTGAAACTGCCACTCCACTCAAACACCCTCAGCCAGCCAGACAGACACGCACGTACACACTCTCACTCACTTCCCACCAACAAGACACACATACACCAGGAGTGGGGAACCTTTTCTGTCTCAGGGGCCACACTGAAAATTATTACGAGCTCCGAGGGCTACACAGAGGTTGGGGGAGGGGATGCTTAATGGGTTTATTCAAGAAAAGGAGGACCCAGATCATGGGTCTGTACCGTGGCTCTGTCCCCTAACCTTGTGTGCATGCCCACCTTTCTGCCTCATTATCCTGGGCTCCGTTTTTCAGTACTTGGGGGTAGAGACTGGATCCAGGGGCCAGATCCAGGCACTAGAAATGGGCCACATAAAAACTTGCTGAGGATCACATTTGGCCCCCGGGCCTGAGGTTCCCCACCCCTGACATACACACTCCCCCAGCCCCCAACTCCTTCTCACTCAAACACTCCCAACTAATCACACACACATATAGACTCACTCTCTCTCTCTCTCTGGGTATTTTCAGACGTTCTGAGATCACAGTCAACCACAGTGAACCACGCTCAATCCTGTGGTGGGGCCAAAGAGCCCCGAATGTCTGTTCAGCGGCTGCCAGACGTTCACCACAGTCAATACCCACCAGGGGTCAAAATCAACTACACTTCCGGAGCTCCGGCCCAGACCATCTCCGAAAGCGTGGTCAATGCGAATCCCAACGGGAAACAATAAAAAGTAACATCTGAACGGCAACCACCAGCCGGAAGCAAACAAAATGATTCCCAGTCGGGGACAAAGCACGCAGCGTCTCTGCCAGGCAACCAGCAACAACACAGGCTGCAGAGGGAGATTTAAAGGACACACAGCAGCAGGGAAACATGGCAGGATGGAGCGAGGCAGAAGGGAGAGGAGAGTGGTGGGCGAGAGAGCAAGGGAGGAGGAGGAGGAGGTGGAGGAGGAGGCACAGGCGGAGGAGGAGGTGGTTGTGTTGCACATGGAAGAGGTGGAGGAACAGCAGCAGCAGCTGCAGCAGCTGGGATGGGCCGCTCCGGGGACAATGACCAGGCTGGGGGAGAAGCACCCCGGAAAGGTACACCTACAGTCCTCCTCCACCCACCCCCATATCCCCACAGGGCACGGCATGGCCCAGAACCAGAAAGAGGAGGGCAAGGAGGCCGGCGGGGAACAGCCCCGGCAGTAGCTGGAGGGTCCAGGTGAGGCACATCGGCAAGGAGGGGGGACAGGTAGGCCAGGAGGGGGATACAGGTCACGTGGGGAGGGGGTGGGGGGCCAGGGCACTGGGGAAAGCCGGGGGAGCCAGTCTCCAACCCAAGCGGGGAGCGGCCACCAACCCGGGGGGGGCCCACACACCCCCAGCCGTGTCCCCGGCCAGGGGCGACCGGCCAAGGCGGCTAACCACCACCATCTGTACTCTACAGGGCAGCCCGAGGGGCCCCAGCAACCCGGGGCCATGCCCCCAGCACAATAGATGAGGGAGCACCGGGCACGGGTACAGCGCCGGAGGGAGGACCAGGTGGAGGACATAGTTCGCACCACCACAGAACAGGGGGAGCGGATGATAGTGGCCGTGGGTCACATGGAGGCGGCCACAGAGCGATCCCTGCAACAGGCGGAGGCAAGGGACCAAAGGCTCCAGGTGGAGGTGCGCCTGGAATGGAGGTGGGAGCGCTGGGACCACAACAGGCAGGTAGAGGTGTTTGGGCGGCTGGAACAGGCCATCGAGGGGATGGGAGCATTCTGCACTTGATAGGTCCCATGACATCGGGACCTCGTTGCTCCTGCACGCTGGCACCATGAGTGCCTATGTGATGGCAGCCACCCCACCGGGCACCCTGCCTGCCCAGGCCACGATCCCCAGCCCCTTGGCACCCCCACCGCCTCCCCAACTGCCACCATGCCAGCTGGGGCTGCGCATCTGCCTCCTGGTCCCTGTAGGCCTCCGGAGGAAGCAGCTGCCCGGGGGGGCCCTCAGGCCCTGGGTCCTCCCGCTCTCCGACCACCACCTGCCCCTCCGGACACCGAGGCCTCCCAGGACACCATTGGGGACACAGACAGCAGCAGGGGGGAGGGGAGCTCCCAGAGTTCTGTGGTGCCCACAGGGTGGGCGAGGGGGAGGGCCTGGAGACGCAAGGGGGAAGGGGGAGGGCGGTCGAAGGGGGAGGGGGCACGGAACCTGCATGGTGGGGGGTGGGGGTGGTGTAGGGGGGAACATGTACGTGGGTGAGAGAATAAATGTCAGGGCACCACTACTGCCTCCTTCGGTCTGTTCATGGGCCCGGGGGTGGGGGCAGACTGATGGCTGTAGAGGGGCTTGCTCAGGGAGCCGGTGGGGGTTTAGCGCCCTCACGCTTCGGCCTCCCAGCTGATATGCCTGGCCAGGGTGACACGGATGTGCTTGGCATACCGGTACTCCCTCGGGTTGTCCACGTTCACGTACAGAGGCACAGGTCCGGGAGGGCGATGAGGCACGGGGTATTCGAGGGCTGCCCGATTGGTCTTGCACACATTGTGCAGCACACAGCAGGCACCTATCACCACGGCTGAGGTCTCCACCATGTAGTCCAGTCGGCCAGCGAGGCTCCTCCAGCGCTGCTAGAGGGCCCTGAAAGCCCACTCGACCACGGTCCTGCTTGAACACAGGTGAGACTTGTACAGCGCCTGCACCGGGGACCTGTTGACCGGGTACACCCTCATCAGCCACTGGGGGAGGGGATAGGCTGGATCCCCCAGGATACAGGGGGGCATTAGCACCCCCTCGATCCGGGTCATCCCCATGTCAGCAAAGTCCGTGCAGTACATCCGGGCATAGAAGAGTGAGATGGTCATGATCCAGGCATCGTGGCTACGCTCAGAGTTGCTCGTGAAGATGTCTATGAACCACCCTTGGTGGTCCACGACAGCCTGCAGCTGCAGGGAGTGGTAACCATGTCTATTAACATACTCTGCGGCCTCTCCAGCAGAGGGGTGGAGGATTTCTATGTGGGTGCCATCCACGGCGCCCATGCAGTTGGGGAACCCTCCAGCCGTGTCTGGCTGGCCCGGGTGGCTCCTGATGTGTGCGAGGGCCGAGGCGGTGGGGGCGGCCCATTGGGCGCACCTTCTGTCCCTGCATGGGGCCCTGCGCACGGACCAGCGTGTGCCCTGGCATGCTGGTGGCAGCTGCATTCCTGCTGTCATCACCTCCCACATTGTGCCCTCACCAGTCTGATTAGTGTGTCGGCTGTCCTGTCTGTGTGCTCGGTTCCTGCAGCTGTGCTGGATCCACACCCCACGCCTTGCTTGTTTGCCATGCCTTGTTGCAGCCTGTGGCCTTATCGCTTGGCCTTGGGGCTCCCCTGCGTCCCCTCCTGCCCCTCCGGGGAATGTGGGTACCTCTTTCCATGGTGTCAGTCCCCCTGGCTTGCTGGACCATGGCTGGCTGCGCTTCCACCAGGCTTGGTGGAGTGATCAGAGTTCGGGGTGCGGTGTCATCCCATACGTGGACCTTCCACGAGACCATGGCCCTGTGCGACCTGTGGCACACCCCAGCCGTGCAATTGCTCCTGAGCTGCCCGGAAAGCCTGCTGGGTGCCTATGAGAGCCTGAGCTCTGGCCTTCATTACTTTGGCTATGAGGCGAGCGCCCGCAATTGCCGGCTGCATGCTGATACACTGTGGCCGGTTCCCTTTCCCGATGGGCGCATTCCGGAGATGAGGTGCTCGCATGTGGATAGGTCTGTGGTGGAGACCATGTCCACCCTCCCCATGTGCAGCCTGGCCACCCACACGGTGTGTCTGGCGGAGGGGGGCCCTGCCTTGACCGTGTCCTACTTTGGCTGCATTCACAGGGCCCGTGGGTACCAGCCCTCTTGTGGGGCGGTCTATCACAGGCTGTTGGAGCTCGGTCACCTTCCATGGTCCCCCGCTGTTGACTTCTGCTTGTCGGAGCCCACCGCGGCAGAGCTGGTGGTGCTGTCAGGTGTGTGGTCCCGTTCCGATGTGCAGTTAGGGCTCTTCATGCAGGATCTGTTCAAGGCGTAGTACCTGGTTGCTCACCACATGACCGTGCTGGGGTACCACCGGGGCATGCTTCATTGGTCGCACTTCATTCACCTGGTGGGCCACCCAGTCCCTGGCCCACACGTGGCCCTCTGCAGCTGGCTGTGAGTTTCCTTGTGCCTTCCGGACCCCAGTTGCTGGCCCCGCTGTGAGCACCCGCCTCCACCCTGCTGCTGTGGTCTGCTGCCGGCTCCCTCCTTGATGTTCTGCCCATGATGCTGTACTCCCTGCTTCCCGGGGTTGCGCTGCCCCTGCCAGTGGCTCCGGGGCCAGTGGCTCCGGGGGCCCCCCAGCCCCCCCGTCTGCCTCTGCAACTGTTGTTCCCCTCCGTGACTGGCTTCTCTGGTGTCCTGATCCAGCTCCCCGAAGTGGTCCCTGGTTCCCCTGGGCGCTGCTGACCATCCTTGTCTGCCTGCGCTCCCTCGTGTGCCCCAGCCCCCCCCCCGGGTGCCTGTGTGACCTCGGGGTTCTGGGGCCCCCGGACTGCACCTCCCGGCTACCTCCCGGGGTGGGGGGGTGGGGTTGTGCCTTTGGACTGGCTGCACGGCTCCGGCTCTCCTGCCTCCCCTCCATCGCACCCTCGCTGGTGCTTGGGATCCATGTGTGTCTCCTGGACCGTGCCCGGGCCGCTGCCTGTTCCGTGTGGCCTCCCTCTGTGCCTGTACCCCGACCTTTCAGAGTCCCCCCATTCCGGGACTGACTGTGTAGCTGTGGGTGTGCCTGTGCGGGCTGTGCTGTTGTTGGGGGTCTGCCTGCCATTCCCCGTGCCCGACCCTGCGCCTGGGGCATTTCCCCCCCTCTTCCCTGTCCCTCTGCCCCCTCCCCCCTGTGTCGTTGTGACGTGCATGTTGTCTGTTCCGCTGTGTCCCCCCTTCCCTTCCTTTCCCATATGGGTGTGTATGGAACCGGATGTGTGTTTGTGCTCTGTATTCCACTGTGCCTCGTTGTCTCTGTGCCTGTTGTGTGTGGTACCTTGGCGGCTCTCCTCCCTCTTCCCCCTCCCTTCCCGTTTACCTTGTGTAGGCGTTCCCTTTTGGTGCTTTTGGCTTCATTTGCCCTCCGCCAGCCATGTCTGTGTCCTGCCCCTCCCCGGTACCTTTTGGGTGTTTTGACCACGGCCGGGAATCGGCGTCACGTCTGTTGTGCTGCCCCAGGCCGTGGTCTGGCGGCCCGATTCCCTGCCGTGGTCCCAATCCCTTCACATCTGTTCGGGGCTCTCCTTGACCACGGGGGGTGGTTGTTCGGTTCCCCACCACTGGGAATCCACTGTGGTGAATCGGGACCGCGTAACATCTGAAAACACCCTCTCTCTCTCTCACACACACGTACTCATTCATTCTCTCATATACACACATCCTTTCATTCTCTCTCACACACACAATCATTCTCTCTCAAGCACACATTCAATCCCACACACACTCATAAGAACATAAGAAGTGCCATATCAGGCCAATGGTCCATCAAGTCCAGCATCCTGTCCTCTGACAGTGGCCAATATTGATCGCATGAGAGAAGAACCAAAAGTCGCAATGGGCAATCCATTTCCCGTTGTTCACTCCCAGCTCCCGACATTAAAAAGTTCATCCCGTAAGCTACTTGGTTAATAGTCATTAATGAACCTACTCTCCAAGAACTTATCCAGGTCTTTTTTAAACCCAGCTATACTACTGCCCTTGACAACGTCCACTGACAACAAATTCCATAAGTTAATTATGCGTTGAGTGAAAAAGTACTTCCTTTTATTGGTTTTAAAACTGCCGGCAGCTAGTTTCATGGAGTGTCCCCTAGTTCTAGTACTATTTGAGAGGGTAAATAACCGTTATCTATCTACTCTTTCCACAACACTCATGATTGTATAAACCTCTATCATGTTCCCTCTCAGTCTTCTCTTCTCTAAGCTGAAGAGACCCAGCTTGTCAAGCCTCTCTTTGTACAGAAGCCGTTCCATACCCTTTATCATTCTCGTTGCCCTTCTCTGTACCTTTTCTAGTTCAACTATGTCTTTTTTGAGATGAGGTAACCAGAAATGCAGACAATATTCAAGGTGCGGTCACACCATAGATTTGTATAGAGGCATTATGACATCCTGAGTTTTATTCTCTATCCCTTTGTGAATAACTCCTAACATTCTGTTTACTTTTTTGACTGCTGCTGCACACTAGGCTGAGGATTTCAGTGTATTGTCCACAATCACTCCCGGATCCTCTTCCTGTGTGGTAACACTTAGCTTAGTACCCAGCATTGTGTACTCATAGTTTGGATTATTTTTCCCTATGTGCATCACTTTACACTTGTTCACATTAGATCTCATCTGCCATGTAGATGCCCAGGCACCAAGTCTCGTAAGATCCTGTTGCAGTTTTTCACAGTCTGCTCGTGTTTTAACTACCTTGAATAACTTGGTGTCATTTGCAAATTTGATCACCTCACTCTTAACACCCTTTCCCAGATCATTAATGAATACATTAAACTGCAGTGGTCCCAATACAGCTCCCTGGGGCACACCACTTTTTACATCTCTCCATTTTGAAAACTGACCATTCAGTAGGGATGGGCGAACGTGGTTCGGATGTTCAGAGTTCGGACCGAACTCTGTCTGTTCAGACATCCAAACTGAACATCCAAACCGAACTCTCGAATGACCGAACAGTTCGGTCATGTTCGGATGAGTTTGGATGAGTTCGGGGGTAGGAAAAACGTCTTTTCAGGGCCAAAAATTAGGTTTCAGTTTCGTTTTGGTTTCGATAGTGCTATTTTTGACTGTTCGGCCAAGTTCAGCCAACCCAAACTCGGCTGAACCGAACCATCGAACCCGAACTCGGGTTTCAAACCAAACATCCGAACCGCATTCTGTTCGCCCATTCCTACCATTCAGTCCTGCTCTTTTCTTCCTATTCTTTAACTAGTTACTCATTCTCTCTCACACACCTCTCTCTCTCTCTCTCTCTCTCTCTCTCTCTCTCTCTCACAGACACACACACTAATTCAAACACACACAAACTCACTCTCATACACACCACACACACACCGGCCTGCTCCACTGCCCATGAGCTTGCTGCTGCTGCCACCTGCTGCTGTTCAGAGGTCCCGATGTGCCACCGGCACCGCACACATGCTGGGACCTCTGTCTCCTGAATTTGACATGCTGGGACTAAATTTGTCAGCATGCCAGATGGGGAAACATAGGTGTCCCAGCGTGCACACAGCACAGCGGGACCTTTGAAGTGAAGTGGTGAGCAGGGGCACCATGACCTGGGCAGATGAGTGGACAGCGGGCAGGCAGCAGCGGTAGTTTCTCCCCACTGCCCAGGCTACTGCAGAGTATGGGAGCTCAGGCTGGACAACATGAGACTACCCTGGCTGCTTCCTGTCAGCCCAACTATGCATTTATTACATAACTCTCCTTCCCATAGCCAAAATGGGAAATTCAAGATCTTATAACTTTAAAGTATGATGCAGTTTAAAAAATAAAACAAAAAAATAAGCAAAGGCAGCCCTGGCCCAAAGGCTTCAATTTTCTGATAACTCACAGCTTTTATCTATTTATTTATGTTAAAATTTGTATGCCGCCCCCTCCTGCCTCAGGCATCTCAGGCTGGCTCACAACATCTTTAAAACATTTTAAAACATTTTAATAAACAATAATGATTACAATTTTAAAAACCAACAATAAAACCTCCCATCCCCCCCCACCCTAACCCAACCCACCCACACCATCTCCCTCAGGAAAGGCCTGGTGGAACAGCAGGTCTTACATTGTCTGTGGAAAGAGGGGAGGCCGGCAGCCAAGTGGATCTCCGATGGGAGGGAGTTCCACAGCCGCAGCACAGCCACGAAGAATGCCCTCCTCATAGTGGACACCCGGGAAACCCAGGGGACCTCAAGAAGGGTGCCCCCCAGTCGACCGTAAGGGTCGCTCCAGGACCCGGAGGGTGAGGTGGTCCTGCAGATAGGCAGGGACCAAGCTGTTTAGTGCTTTAAAGGTCAGCACCAACACCTTGAATTGGGCCCAGAAACCTACTGGCAGCCAGTGCAGAGAGTGACGCACCAGTGTAATATGCTCACGTCGGTCCATCCCCATCAAGAGACGGGAAACCGCATTCTGCACCAGCTGCAGCATCCTAACCAGCACCGAGGGTAGCCCCACGTAGAGCGTGTTGCAGTAATCCAGTCTCGAGGTAATAAAAGCATGGATGACTGTGGCCAGATCTGAGTCCGAGACATACAGCCTAAGCTGAGGCACCAGATGTAACTGGCGAAATGCTCCCTTCGCCACAGCCGCCACCTGGGCATCCAGGCAGAGTTGTGGGTCCAGGACCACCCTCAGACTCCGGACCTGAGAAACCAGGGGAGGGCAGTCCCCATCAATGATGGGGGCCACCACTCCCTCAGCATTCCCCACAACGATCACCTCCATCTTGTCAGGATTTAGTCTCAGGCGGCTCGCCCTCATCCAATCCCCCACAGCAGACAAACACCGGATAAGCACCAAGCTGCCAGGCCTGAGATGGAGGAAATGAGAGAAAGAGCTGGGTGTCATCAGCATATTCAAGTCAAGTCAAGTCAAGTCAAGTCAAGCATATTGATGACATCTCACTCCATACTCCCTAACAACCTCTCCCAGAGGCTGCATGTACACATTGACCAAGAGAGGGAATAAGATGGAACCCTGCAGTACTCCACACGTGATGCCCCGGGGGGAAGATGAAAACTCCCCCAGCATCACATGCTGGGTTCTCTAGGCTAGGAATGAGTGGAACCATTCAAGAACAGTCCCACCAATCCCTGCCCAGTCCCGCAGCCGAGTCACCAACAACTCATGATCAATGGTATCAAATGCAGCCGAGAGATCTAATAGGATCAACAGGGTTGAACAACCCCGGTCCAACTCACGGGAGAGGTCATCAGCCAAGGCCACAAGCATAGTCTCCATGCCATAACCCAGATGTAAGCCCGACTGCAAGGGATCGAGAAAGTTAACCTGGTCCAAATGCCCCTGAAGCTGCTGAGCCACCACCCGTTCAATAACCTTCCCTAAAAAGGGAAGTGGATGCGGCAGAGCAGACTGAAGCTCAACCCCAATAAGATGGAGGTGATGGTGGTGGGGAGGGCGAGGGAGGTGTCGCCCCGCCTCATAGGGGGGGTCCGCCATCCTATAGCTCAGGAGGTTCGGAGTCTGGGGGTGGTGTTGGACTCAGATATCCGCCTGGATCGACAGGTGGAGGCAGTGGTGAAGGCCACCTTCTGCCAGTTGTATCTAGTGCGGAGGCTGCGTCCATACATCTCTGGGCTGGACCTGGCCTCCCTCATCCATGCCTTCGTCACCTCGAGGCTGGACTACTGTAACGCGCTCTATGTGGGGCTGACCTTGTTCCTGATCTGGAGGCTGTGCTAGTGCAGAATGCGGAAGCCCGGCTCCTGATGGAGACGGGTCTTCGGGAGCATATAACACCTGTGCTCCGGACTCTGCACTGGCTGCCAATAGCATGCCGAGTCAGGTTCAAGGTATTGGTATTGATCTATAAAGCCCTTCACGGTCTGGGCCCCTCATACCTCAGGGACCGCTTCACCCTCTGTGTCCCAGAGAGGCTCCTTCGGTCTGCCTTCTTGGAGGTCCCCCGTGTTAAGTGGGGGGCCACAATGGAGAGGGCATTCTCGGTAGCCGGGCTGCATCTTTGGAAATCCCTCCTGGAGGAAGCTCGCCTGGCCCAAAGCCTTTTGACATTCCGGCGGGCTTGTAAAACCTGATTGTTCACCCAGGCCTTTGGGGAGGAGGGGGGGTAGGGTTTTATCTCTCCCCTTACCTTTCTATTTTTATTTTATCCCAACTCTGTTTTGGTTTTAAATTGCTGGATTTTAAAAAATGTTTTTATTATTTTTTTAAATGTTGTTTTTTATTGAATTGTACACCACCCCAGGATGCCATTGGCATGGGGGGCGGCTAATAAATGCATGAAATAAATAATAAATAAAAAATAAAAAGGGAAGCTTAGAGACTGGCCAATAACTGGCAGGGGCATCAACATCCAAAGATGGTTTATTGAGCAGGGGCTGCACCACCACCTCCTTGAGACAGCTCGGCACCCTGACCTCCCCAAGGGAGACGTTGACTATCTCCGCCAGCAGTGGCTCCAGTGTCTCCCGGCTAGCCTTAACAAACCAGGACGGGCATGGATCTAGTTCATGATAGGTGGCTCGAACAGTCCCAAGAGCATTCCCTGCATCTGAGGGCGACACCGCCCGAAACTCATCCCACAAAACAGGACAAGAAGGGGCTTCTACTGCCTCTGAACGATTCCCTGCTAAAAAAGTTATATCAAAACTGTGGTGAATTTGAGCAATTTTATCCACAAAGAAGTCTGAAAACAAATCACAGTGAGCATTTGATGTCGGCAATTCGGAAACGGATGCCAGGGAGTCACACAGTTGATGGCCTCCATTAGTACAATATTCCACCTGGACACGAGGTCATCGAGTGAGCAACCATCGAGGTCAAAGGAAACATCCCCTAGGGCTATCTGAAACCATTTAGGTTCCATAAGCCTTCAGGGGTGAACCAACCTAACTGGTTCCACACCCTCCCGGGGGCCGACATGTGCCAGGATACCTGCTCGGAGGAGATGATGATCCATCCATGACAAGGTCACTGTTGATACCTCCCCCCACCAACGGATCCCCTGCTTCAAGGCCTGTGCAAAATATCATGTCCAGGGTATGTCTTCCAACATGTGTGGGGCCCACTACTCTCTAAGACAGGTCCATGGCGGCCATGAACTCACGCCCTGCCCCTCCAAGACTGGCGTCGATGTGGATATTTAAGTCCCCCAGAACTATTGTCCTGGGCAACTGCAAGTTTACCTCTGACACCAGCTCAGTCAGTGCATGCAGGGAGGCTGCTGTACAAGTGGATGCATGGTATATCAGTAGTATCCCCACTCTGTCTCTGGCCAACTCCAGCCCCAGATGGAGACCCTCTATACCCATGATAGATCGCACAGAAAATCTCCTCACCAACCAGGCATCCTTAAAAATAATGGCTACACCTCCCCCCGCACCAGTCCATTCAGCCGCGGCTGATGCTGCACAGAGTACCCAGCTGGAACAAGATCAGCCAATATAGGCCCTGATTCATTGTCCAGCCAGGACGCTGTGACACATGCAAGGTCGGCCACCTGGTCCAGGACCAACTTCCGCACCGCAGTTGACTTTTTAGCCATCTCACAGGTTGAATCCACCTTCCAGAAGAACCATAATTCCCCCCCAGAATGACCCCTATGGCTGCAGACCCCCCCCCCATCCTGCAGGGATGGAGGTCTTTGCAACCTTTAGGGGCAGAGACAGCACACACAACCCCTAGGAGCTAAAGTTTTCAGACATAACTTTATTACACCTAAAGCTCATCAATTCAAGATGATCGGAAACTGAAAAAAACCCTGCTCCCCAGTCTTCAGTTTCTAAACTGCTGTATCTCAGCCATTTGTCATCAAAGTGGCTGAAATTTGGACAGTTCCATCCTCTTATCTAAGCAACTGTCCTTGCATAATTTTACAATGACAGCATAAATCATCCCAATTTTATAAGCAAAAAATGTTCATGTGTTACAGGAGAGTGTGAGATGCCTTAACTATCCAAGCACATCTACGCCTGGATAACAAAACAAGTGGAGAAAGAAAATAAATTAAACTAACGTACATATTTTCTTGCATAGCAAACAATACAGAGCCCAACACTTCACCTCTCTCAGGGATCTCTGCAGTGTTCATTCTGCAATAAAGATGTAAAGAATAGTTTGATTTACGTGATCCATTTCTTTCTACCTGCATTGATGAGGTGATGTGTCTAGAGAATTGGCTCATTTGGAGTTTTGCTGACAGGCATTCTTCCAGAATAATTTCCTCTGGAGTACCTCCTTTAAAATTACTGCCTGCAACCATTTTTTTATATACTTATTTTTGCTACCTCTGCAAAAGTGCCTAAATCATGGATTTCTTTGGGGGGGAAAACAGCATTCTTTTTGGACATGCTGAAAAAAACCCCAACTGATTGTTTCTGATTTTCATAACCAAAATTTACTGGAAAAGGACTAACCAAACACAAGAGTATTTCATAAGTATGTCAGTTTCCCATCCACCATTACCTATCCATATTACTTTGCAGCATGTTACAAATGTTTTAAAATTAAAATTTGAGCAAATTGAATTGATACACCAAGTAAAAATATTGCATTATTCAAGGTACTAAGCAGTGAAGATCAGAAACCGCAACATAAGCATGTGATATGAATGACAGACAGACAGATGCTGATGTAACAGCTTTAATTTAACACCTGAATTTGATTTGCGGAATAATGCCTTGCTTCCATTTTCATGATAGTACTACTCGAGGAAAACGAAACTAAAGCTAATATACTATGAGTACTGACTCTTCCACGTTATAGGGTTAACTCTGAAGTATTTAAGAAGGCAGTATAGACTCATTAAAAGCAAAGTGCTGGAAATAAGGAAATGCAGTTTCTGTTCTCAGCTTCATTCTTCATTACTTTGGGACAAGTAACTTTTAAAACAAAGGTTTTGGAAGTGTCTGGATAAATCTGTGCACTCTGAATTTTTGAACGCCATACTAAAGACATCTATGTAAGTGAGCAGAATAGTATTCAGTATCTTTGAAAACTGAGCCCTGAATGATTTCTCAAGTTGAGTTATCCACATGGACATTCTTCAAAAATTTGGCCCACGATGTTCTTATGTTTTGTGGGGTTTTTTTTTTGTCTTGTCTACAAACTGGAGATGATGCACATATTTGAGCAACATTTGAGTTTAATTATATAAAGAAGCATTTTTGTTAAGAGTGATAGACCATATTATTTTGACACTTGTTTGGGGATTGAAGAGGTTTCTTATCATGGGTATCCCATAATAAAACATTTGTAGATCCTTAATATTTGATTTGAACATCTGAGCTGTACCTGAAAATTTCACATACTTGAAGGGTTGTGTGTTACAAGAACGCCCTATAGAAATTAATGAATTCATTACATTTTAATAATTGACCAGGGAATTAAATGACATAAAATGCACGTTAACTTCATACTAGTGGGTGACAACTTAGCTCAGCTAGAATGCTCATTCATTTAGCAGTTGGAGTCAAGTTACTTAATAATCTGCTGTGCTTACAGGGGGAAATATGGAGTGATGTGCTTTAAACAGAAAAATGGGAGGGAGATCAGGGGAAAAATTCAAATGGGAGTAAAATATTGCTGGGAGGTTTCAGAAAGGAAGGCAGCAGCTGGCAAGACAGACCCAGGTAGACATGCATATCAGGACAGAAGGCAGTAATAGGCAGAGACAGACAACTTCCACTGGAGAGAGAACGGTTGTGCTTTCTCCTAACAGAGGAAAAAAAGATATGGGGAAGAGAGGAAGTTGCTGGAGAAAAGAAAGGAGAGGAGAAATAAATATTCAGACATAAAAGCAAACTGCAATGCTTTTGCAGGAGTTTTATTGTAAGGAAAAAAATATCAATGCTAGAACACCCACAGGGTAAATAGGCCCTTGCACATATGTAGCAAAAAAGCAGAATTCTGGAATGTTGTCTTTTTATGCAGGTCTGTGGGTCTATTTCTGTGTGTGTGAGAGAGACTTCTCTCCTGTTTTTCTTATGCCCAGTAAGATTATTTGTGCCCAAAGCTTTAAAAACAACACAGGGATCTCCCATTAAGCATGTTTCAGTTCACAGGGAGGAAAAATGTGACAAAACCTCACGGAAAGAGAATACACATTTTGATGACTAACCTCAGAATTTCATTAAGCCTTCTAAAATGCATCTATGCAAAGAAAAAAAATATGGTGTTTAATAGGGTGTATTTACATGATGTTTCGTATGCTCTACAGCAGTTGTAGTATAATAATTCAAACGTAATGTGTACAAATATTAAGCCTGATGATTGTGAGCCAGAGGTGGAAATAGACTGTGGCATGCTGCTATAATGCTATATGCAACTGTAACACTGTAGGAGATTATGCATGCTTTACTTAGGATGCATGGCCAGACAGATATAGATGTTTAAGTTAATAAGCAGTGATTACCTCAAGGCGGCAGTTTTCCCATTTCGGTGAGTGCACGTAACCTGCCTTATTTGATACCCAATCTGTATGTCCCAATATTTGTTCTCCTGTCTGTTTTGTCTGTTCCGATTCCTCTTTTTCTTAATGAGCTCACGTGCTTCAGGATCCCTTACTGCTTTTTCCTTGTCTTTCTCCTTTTCTTTGTTCTTCCCTCGTTTTCTTGCTTGTCTTATGTGCCTTGAGTGGGGCAATGAGCATGTACTCCATGGTCCCACATTCAGACTATGCATGCTTTCTTCAGTAGTACATGCGGAAGAATGACAGACCTGAAATTCAGTCAGGTTAGGACAGGCAGAGCCACCAAACTGAGGAGGAGCGACAATGTAGCGAGTTCGATGCTGCAGTCCATTGCCGCAAGTCTTGGAACATTCTGACCAGGTGGAGAACTCTGCCACAATACAGTCCTGACGACAAGGAATGAGGCATGCCTGTTCCAGGCGAGGCTTTGGCTCAAAGTACTCACATATAGTATCCTCAACTGCAACCCCATTAGACTTCTGGACACAAGTTATGTCCCTCATCTGAATTCCTTCTTCTCCTTTGATACACTCCACAGGTTTTTCAAGGCTCCTTGAAATAACTGGCTGGCATTGATTCCAGTTGCCCAACTGCCAATCGTACAGTTCTTTGTGCCAATCACAAACCCTAAAACAGTTCTGTTGGTTGTCGGGCCTCTCTGTCTGCTTACAGTTTGTGGGCAGTGTTGTCCACCCTTCCACATGGGCACACCAAACTGCCCTGGTTTGGATGCCACCTGGACCGCATTCCTCTCCCATACATCTGCCCCATGGACCTAGAAAAAAGGATAAAATTACTGTAATGGTTTACATTTAATTACTGCTTCAACATCAAACTCAAGATACAAGGATAAAGCTGAGGAAACAGAAGTTTAGTATTTCCCAGTTGCCCGAAAAAGTAAGAATGTTATATGGCTTTGAGGGTGGGGAGAGTTCTTGTTTTTGGCCTATGATAGCACACAGTCTCAGAGAGATTACATAACAGAACAAATACATTTCTATCCATCTGCTTACTGGTCTCTTTGTGATTATAAATACAGCTCATTTCATTCTTTTCTTTTTATGTTGGATATACGATTAAAATATTTATGCCACTGTAGTTCATATGGAGATTGGTCATGTCGGATTTAATTATAGACATTAATTTACCAAGCTGCTGTGTCAAGCAAGATGGGAGAAATGTTTTCAAACACCAAGTGCAAATGACTTCAACTTTTACATATATAGGCAAACCTTCAATAGATTAGATTTTGTGACAGTTTTGTATACTCATCTACTGTGTCCTAGCTTCCTAGTAATAAGCCATAATAATATAATAATCTCATTTCGCTAAAATTTTAAATGTAATGTAATAAATTTATTGTTGCAGCAACATTGTTATTACAATGTTTAAAACCTGAGCGAACACCGCTCTAAAAGTCCAAAATTAAATAAATTAATAACAATACATAATAAAACCCATAAGCATATTACATGTACATACAAACTTGGGCTGCTGAAAAATGATATCACACAGTTATCCTATCCCTGATATCCACCGAACAAAAGAAATCTAATCAGCGCTGGTATCAAGCTCTTGACAGTGTACACGTCTTTTTTCCCTTTCAACCAGTAAAAGAAACATGGCAACAGACTTAATTGACTGTATGTCCATAGATAAAAGCAAAGAAACCATTTTCTCTTCATTTTCTCCCAGTTCATGATCAAGAAGCGGTAGTACCCAAGTATTCCTAAGCACCTCGTATTGTGGGCAATCAAAAAGTAGGAATGTCAAAATTCTGCAGTGTTAGACAATGCTGCAGTCCTAATTTGGATTGGGAGAATAATACAATATCGTCTGCATATAACAATATTGAGAGAGCTCTCCCACTTATCCGTGGGTCTGTGTGTGTGTGTGTAGTATTAGCTGCTGACACTATAGGAACCAGGTCATCTAAGTACAGATTAAACAATGTGGGGGCAAGTAAACAGCCCTGCCTCACACCTTGCTGCAAAGGGATAGGTCGTGCTAGCCTCCCTTTATCATCCATCCTAATGATAGCATACAATCCCTCATGGAACCCTTCAATCTGGTCCAGGAGGTCCGTGGGCATACACATATTTTCCAGTTTAGCACACAGGAGATCGCTAGATACCGAGCCAAATGCCTTTGCGAAATCTATGTAGGCCACAAATAACTTCCCCTGCCTGATGTTTGTATATTTATTTATGAGGTGAGTTAACATGAAGCAGTTTTGGAGCGTAGATCTATTTCGGCGGAGTTCTATGTATATAGAAATTACCTCTGTGCTGGTATCTCGAGACTGGTTGACAGTTAGGAATGAAGTTCAAAGTATAGAAGACAGTACAGATCTTTATTTGGAACTGCAAAAGCTTTTGGGGCAGTTAAGAACTTATATTACTAAA
The DNA here is from genome assembly GCA_003113815.1 of Sphenodon punctatus. Lineage (NCBI taxonomy): Eukaryota > Metazoa > Chordata > Lepidosauria > Sphenodontia > Sphenodontidae > Sphenodon > Sphenodon punctatus. The sequence continues at coordinate 891,255 of QEPC01002135.1, read as the reverse complement.
CCAATATCCCATATTGGGGTACTAAAGAAAAACCAGAAAATTTGGTATGATACAGAATGTACGAGGGCAAAAAGAGTGTTGATTAAGAAAAGGAAAATTTGGTGCAGATATCGCCTAGGTTCAGATTGGGTCAAATTTGTTCATAGCAGAAGAGAGTATTATCAGCTCTTGAGGGGGAAAAGAAGATAAAAGGCTGAACGTACATGGGCTGAGATTCAGGCGGCGGATAGGTGTAAGGACGCCACAACATTTTGGAAGCTAGTAAATGCCTGGACTACAGGTAGGAAGAGCAGGAGCTACCCTCCCATTAAAGAGGAAGCATGGAAGACTTATTATGCAGGATTATTTCACCACATACCATTATCCTCTACCCCTCCTGTTTGACATCTTGGACTTGGTTAAAACAGGAGGAAATAGGTTTGTTTTCACTCCGCAAGTCACAGAGGAGGACGTTTTGCAGTCAATTACTAATCTTCACCTGAGAAAAGCCCCAGGTTGTGATGGAATCCCATCAGAGATTTATAAATATTATCCACTCTGGTGGGCTCCAATCCTAGCATATTTTTTCACATTAATCAATCAAACTAAGAAGGTCCCCATAGATTGGGCAAAAGCAGTTATAGTCCCCGTATCCAAACAAGGGGATCCGAAGGATCCAGCCTGTTATAGGCCTATACGTTTACTCCCTATTAGGGGTGGGAAACCGGTAGAATCCGGTATCCGATAATGCCGGTACCGGGCGTACCGGCATTATCGGATTCGACCCGGTAATCCGGACCGGGTACCGGATTCCGGGGTACCGGATTTTTTTACATTGCAGCCATTTAAAAATGGCTGCAATGTAAAAAA
>QEPC01002135.1:796383-890009 GCA_003113815.1 Sphenodon punctatus | reverse complement strand
AAACAAAAATCCAGGCTGGGCAGGGTGGGTGGGGGGTGTCCCCCCTTCCACCCGCGCAGAGGGGGAGGGGGAGGGAATTAATTTATTTCATTGGTTTCAATGGGGACACAGTGCCCCATTGAAACCAATGAAATAAATCCGGTACCGGCATACCGGATTTAATCCGGTTTTCGTAGAACCGGTAACCGGTAAATCCGGTAGCCGGTAATGGGCCCGGGGTCCCACCACTACTCCCTATCATCAGTAAGTTATATACTAGGACCCTCCTTTTGGCCCTGGACCAGTGGGTGTCCATAGATTATGGCTTAAATGAGGAGCAGGCAGGATTCCGCCGAAATAGATCTATGCTCTCGCTCTCAAAAAAAATTAAATAAAGAAATGGACCAGGGGCAGCATAACTATAATAGTGACAGGTGATGCAGCAGCACCAGGGTCTTTAAACCTGAGGGCCCTCATGTACCCCGATTCTTCTGCAACGCTCCTCATTGCTCCCCATTTCTAGTGGTGTGCATGTGCTAGAGTGTGCACTCACATGACCAGCTCCATTGAGCAAGGCAGCAGTCCAATCACACAGCAAGATGGAGATGGCGTCAGCCTTGGCAGCAGCTGATGCCCCTCAGGAGCCCCACACTCAGGTGCACACATGTGCCACTGGGGCTCCTGAGCATGGCCAGCTGCAGTCAAAGCTGGAACTGACACTCCCAACCCATTTGCCCAGGCTCTTGATGGTAATGGAGTCAGCGCCACCCCTATACTCATCTGGGCAGCCACTGGAGCCAGCTCTTTGTTACGGTTCGGCTGGCTGCTGATCAGTTGGTCTTGTTGTCACTGCTGCTGAAGCCACACCTCATCCCAGAAGGGGTGTGGCGCATGTGTGTTGCTCCTCTTGTGTGAATGTGCAGTACACCCCCATTTCCTCTTGCCACAGCTTTGCAACTCACATGCCCTCTTACATTGCACCCCTTGTTCCTCTACTCCGGCCTCCACACTCCACTGCCTCCACCACCCACCACTTACCCACCTAGCAACCCTTGTCCCGTTCCAACACCACTACCCTGGCCCAACAACCCCTGCTGTGGCTCTATACTCCCTGCACCAGCAAGCCCTGCCCCTGTGTTCTGCATGACCCTCCCCTCCTCGACAATCTCCTCCTAGCCTCCCCCACTCATCTGTCCCCCTCTGCCCCAGTGACCCAGCTTCTCCTCTGCCACAGGGGTAAGGTGGAGGGGCTATTCTATCTTCTGCCTCTGAGCCCATCCCAACCTTGCTATGTCCCTGAGATGGAATTCATACATTCTGAAATACAGTAGTACTTTCAATATTTTTGTTTTTAAAAAGCTGTGGTGAAAAAATGTGTGAGATGCAAACATGAATAAGAGTTTGTTTTGATTATCTGGTGGATAGATCTAGAGAAATGCAAATGGGCAGAGATGGGCAAATGGCAGCTCACGAGCTGTATGTGGGTCTCAGGCACCTGCACTGCAGTTCTTCACAGAAGTGGTTGCTGGGGACGTATCCAAAAACTGAGCCACCATTTCTACTGCTGCTGCTGGAGTATCCTGGGAGCAGGGGGAGCATGCCCTGATTGCCAGACCACCTGGAAGCTGGAGCTTTACTTTGAGGAGCAGGAAAGGGTTGGGGAAAGCCATGCTGTCCTGTCTCTGGGATCAGGGGTAACCAAGATTAATGTAATGCGTCTTATGGCTCTTGGCAATATAAGAATTTTGACATGCAGCTCCTGGACTTAGAACTTTGCCCACCCTGGCATATCTAGAGACACTGTGCTATCAATTCCTTGATGTAGTTACATGACATGAAAGAGCAAACAAAGAAAGGATGGCTGCATTGACACAAGCCTTTTCTTCCGGCTCTTTAATTACCCGTGCGCAAGAGTCCTGTTGCACTTTACACCAATATGCTGCCAGATCTCCCTCCCCCACATTAAATCATGCCGGGCATTATCCCTCATGAGCTGCTAAAGATCCTGTCATTCTCAGCGACTGTTATCTCCTCTTAAGTTGGGAGGCATTTGTTACACAGTGGAGACAGAGTTAAGTATTGAAAGCAGCAGCAGCAGCAGCCTGGGAGCTGAACCAGAGCACTTTGATCGGCAATGCTGATAAAAAGAAATAACTTGAGGTGGGAGTGTGTGTGATGGTCACCCAGAATGTCCCCCCAAACATGTCTCTACGAGACTGGAGGAATAAGAAAGGGCAGCAAAAGCGAGCTGTCCTTCACATGTTATCAGCAATGTGCGGGAGCCCCTTAGCTTTATTGTTAAACCTCAAAAGCCCCTTAGCTTTATTGTTAAACCTCAAGCCAGTTGCAGGTGATTTAGAACTTGCTCGCGCAGGATCTTGTGAGTCATTTACATGAGCGATAAAAATGCAGGGGAAGCAATTTGTGCCATGTTTTATGACTTATGTGAATGCAGCTGATGAGACATTTGACTTGGTGTTTAAAAGCTGACATAGGGTAAAAAGTTCCCTTCGCAGCTGAATAGCGGCAAAGGGGTGATTGTCGTGCCTCCCCCTCCCGTTGCCTCACACACACACCTTTCGCCCCCGGGAGGCAGGGCGCCGAGAAGGCCGCTGTGGGGAAGTCTGTGAGAAGGCTTCCCCGTGAAGTGAGGTTGCTAGGCAACCATCCCTGGATGCAGCGGCGATACGCCGCTGTGTGGGACGTGGAGCCCCGCCCCTTTTAGGAAGGGCGGGCTCCTGAAGAGTGGGAGAAAAGCCCGCCAGACCGTTGGGGCAGGCAAAGAGTCAGCAGCAGAAGAGCACTGCTGCTGACCTCCTGAGCACACAATGGGGCGGAGAAAGGGAGCGGCGGCCGCTGCGAGGAAAAAAGATGCAGAGACCCGACGGAGGGAGGAAGAATCCCTGGAGTCTGGCAATGGAGCACAGGGGGAAGACCCTCCCTCACAGCAAGTAATGTTTGCCAGGCTCCTGGAATGCGAGGCCCTGCTGAGAGCATGGGGCCCGGCTATAGTGGGGGGGATCGACAGAGACCTGAACCCCGAAAGTGAGGGATGTACCCCGATGCAGCAGGGGTATTGGGGGAGCCCGGTGAGGTCTGGGGATCCAGATCAAGGCCCAAGCAGTGGAGATACCACCCCCCCAGGCCGGAGGCGCAGCGTGCGGGTAACGCAGGCACCTGTTAGATTTAGGGAGACAGAGGCACCCAGCAGGGCAAAAGACAGTTGCCAGATTGAGAGGCAGATGACCCCAGTACCGCTGGTAACAGCCAGGTTAACCCAAGGGAGTGCCCAGGCAATAGTGGAATCAAGCAGGAGCCAAGCAGCCAGTATGGGGCATCTTTTACAGGCCTTGTACCCGGGAGGGCCGGCAGGGGCCTCAGGGGCAGGAAGCCAGGTTAGTAGGGCATCAGATCCCTATGGGGTCCCAGGGTGGATGGCTCACCAGCACGGGGCAAATGATCCACCAGACTATCAGCAGGCAGCTGGGGCAGGGCTGGGACAACAGGGCCCTGGCACCGCCGCCTGGGAGGTTTATGTTCCTATACAGGCAGAGGGACCACCGGACGCACGGAGGAGGCACATTGAGATTACAGACCAACCAGGATACCCTACAGGGGCAGAAATGTGGGAGAGAATCCTGGCCCTCGAGAGAAAGTTGAGAAGGGGTTGGCCATCCGAACAAAAGGCGGTACGAGGAACGATACGGATCCCCAACAGGGCAGGTGAGTCAGAATATGAGCCTGAAAGGGCCTATGCAAGGCAGGACCAGCCGCCGCAGGAGTGGCAGGGAACAGGAACGGCGGAAGAAGCTCACGCCACCTTGCAAACCGAGGGTCTTGCAATCCAGCAGCTAGCCCCTGCCGAGAGCACAACCCAACAGGGTAAAGGGGGCGACAGTAGAGGTACCGGAACCCCGCAGGAACCCCGGTTAATAAAGCTGGATGGGTCATGGGTATGGGTAACGCCAGCTGTGGCACCTAACCTGGGTCAAGGGGGAAGGGTGGCACGGGAGTACGAGGAACATTAATCAGGTTCCAGGTCCAGACCTAACATAAAGGAAGGGGGAGGAGAAAAAGCATCTAGTGAACCAGGTCCATTGGGAAGAGAAACCACTAGCCTGCCTTCCCCACCGCTAGGTGAAGCAATTCCTTGCGTGGCAGCACCATTTGGATCACATTTACCTAGCACCACAAAGGAAAAAATTGTGAAGGGCGAATACGTGGACATTTTCGCCCTACTTTTCAGTGATCCAATATTGGATCACTCAGAAAAGGACGATGAAAAGAAAAAGGAGAAATTTCGCTGCCCAAAGGCGGACTGAAATTGGGAAAATTGGACGGCGGCATGGGCAGTATACATGGGGGTAATGTTACAGGCTAACCCTAGCAGGAGGTTGGAGCTACACAAGTATGCTGATATCATTAGAAGGGCATACGGTACTGGCCCAGCTGTGGGGTGGCTGAGATATGATGAAGCTTTTCGTCATAGGGCAGCCACAACACCAGGGTTAAGATGGGACATGCACGCCGCAGATTTGTGGCTAGAGTGCATGATAGATGTTACCCGAGCTCCTCGGGCAGATAGTGGACACCCACTAGTAAGGGGTGGGGTAGCCCCTGCTAATGAGCCATTTCGGAGTGAAAGCCGCAAGGCGGGACAGGGACCCGGCGTATACTGGGAGTATAATAGAGCAGGACGCTGTAACAGGGCCACATGTCGTTTCCGCCACAATTGCGCAAATTGTGGGGGAGGCCACGCAGAGATCAACTGCTATCGCCCACGCCAAAAAGGAAAGAAAGGAGGATACGGGCAAGGGAGGGGATATGGTATGGGAGGCCAGGGCCCCTCCGCCGCCCCCTGTCCTGCAAAGGGGACCGACGCCAGTCAAAATTGATTGCCTGGCAGAGGCCCTCGCCGGTCATCCAGACCCAGAGGAGGTTAATTATGTTATTCAAGGGTTTAGGGAAGGTTTTATAATACCGGCCGGTTTAGTGCAGGCACGTAAGATAGTCAAGAATCTGAAATCAACAATTGGCATGGAGGGTTTAATACGGCAGAAAATAGCCAAGGAAGTTGCTGAAAGTAGGGTTGCTGGGTCGTTTGGGCAATCCCCCTTGGAAAACATGATAGTTTCTCCATTGGGAATCGTCCCAAAGAAGACTCAAGGTGAGTATCGTATGATCCATCACCTCTCTTACCCTCATGGGAGTTCTGTCAATGATGCCATTCCTAAGGAATTAGCCACTGTTAAGTACGCATCATTTGATGAGGCAGTGATAAAAGTCAAAGCAATGGGACAGGGTGCCCTAATTGCCAAATGTGACATAAAGTCGGCATTTAGGCTGTTACCGGTACACCCCACTAGTTTCCACCTCCTAGGCTTCCAATTTGAAGGTTTATATTACTTCGACCGAGTGATGCCGATGGGATGCTCGATATCGTGTTCGGCCTTCGAGCGGTTTAGTTCCCTGATTGCATGGGTTTTCCTACAAAGAACGCCGGCGGGGGACATTACCAAATATCTAGACGATTTTTTGGTGATGGGCCACGCGCGCACAGAGGAATGTGCGACGGCGTTACGGGTTTTCCAGGAAACAGCCGGAGAACTAGGGGTACCTCTGGCACCGGAAAAAACCGAGGGACCAGGTACCAGGCTAACATATCTTGGAATTGAACTCGACACGGAGAGAATGTTGTCCAGACTTCCGGATGAGAAGTTAGTAAATCTTAGAGAAAAGATCAGGGAATGTTTAAGGGCACGCAAGGTAACAGTGCGTGCGTTACAGTCACTAGTGGGGAGCCTGAACTTTGCATGTCGGATGGTCACGCCCAGTAGGGCATTTTTGTCACAATTATATGGAAAGTTGAGAGGTGAACTTTCCCCTCATCACAGGATACGGGTTAATGGGGAAATGAGGCAGGACTTGCACGTATGGCTGACATTCCTAGACAACTTTAATGGGGTTAGTTTTTGGATGGAGAGGCTTTATCTTAGAACAGAGCAGCAAGTGCAATCTGATGCAGCTGGCGGGGCAGGATTTGGGGTCTACTTTTGTACCCGGTGGTGCGTGGCAAGGTGGCCGGAGGAATGGCATGCATCAGGGGTCACAAGGGACCTAACTTTCTTGGAGTTATTTCCTATACTAGTGGCATCCCTTGTATGGACAACCCAGTTCACCAACCGCACCGTAATGTTTTGGTGCGATAATCTGGCAGTGGTGCATGTCATGAATTCATTAACTTCCTGATCACCCAGGGTAATGGCCCTGATCAGGACAATGGTGCTTAATTGTTTGAAACACAACATTCTATTAAGGGCCCGGCACGTCCCTGGAATCGAGAATGGCATAGCCGATGCCCTTTCTCGGTTCCAGATGGACTGCTTCCGAGAGCTAGCACTGTGGGCAAGTGCAGACCCGGACCCGCTGCCCCCAGGCCTTTGGACTCTTGGGAGTTAGAACTGGAAACCATCATACAAGGCTCCCTAGCACATAGAACACAGACCGCCTACGGTACGGCCTTTCGAGAATTTCAGACCTTCCAGCACAAGAAAGGGTGGTTAGATGGATTTCCTATTACTGAGCCCGAGGTACTTCAATTTGCCACTCACCTGCGGGGGATGGGTTTGGCGGTAGGAACGATATGGGGAAAAATTGCTGCCCTTACATTCATTAACAAATTGAAGGGGTTCGCAGCACCGGATGGGGGTTTCTATCTGAAGCATATGTTTGAAGCCTGGGCCCGAATAGGTAGTAATACTCCCCAAGTACGAGCACCAATCACAACCCCAATGTTGAAAGGCATAGTAGAGAAGTTAAGTAACGTCTGTTACGACAGTTACGAGGCCCAAGTATTTACAACAATATACGTGATAATGTATTTTGGGGTTTTTCGTATTAGTGAAGTAGTAAAAGGGTCACATAAGTACCAACAGGGTGTTGGCCAGAGGTGATATTGAGCTGAATGGGGAAAGAGTCCTTATCCGGCTGAGAATTTCGAAGACCGACCAAAAAAGGAAGGGCACCACCGTAAGGCTGTACCGAAGCGGCCCACCAGTTATTTGCCCAGTTGAGCAGAGTAAGCGGTACCTAGACATGTGCCTAGCAGGGGATAGTACACTTTTTGTGCACAAAGGAGGGGCGCCGGTCACCGCTTCACAGTGCATGGCCGTACTGAGGTTAACTATAGAGGATCTGGGACTGCCCCCCGCTGAATTTGGGTTACATTCCTTTAGAATAGGGGCAGCCACCACAGCTGCAGCAGCTGGGCTCCCAGAACAGGCCATTAAGGCGGTCGGGAGGTGGAAATCGGGGGCTTACAAAAATTACATCCGACCATATCATCACTAAAAGTGTGTTTCTGTTTCGCCAGGAGGCAGAACTGATGGTGCAGTATGGAGTAACGGGTGGATCGTTGGGCACAATCTGGTTCGTTGGGCAGGTGCAGCTGCTGCAAGAGCCCCCGGGGGAAAACACTTGGGCCTTCAAGAGTTCGTCAATCTAAAATGGGCAGGGAGGAGTGGTATGAGATGGAGTCAACTACTCCCAACACTTAGGGGTATAGGGAATGACATGACACCACAGATACTCATCATTCATTTGGGGGAGAACGACCTAGCAACCAGAAAGGGAGTTAATTTGGTAATTCAAATTAAACAGTATCTATGCACTATTAAACGATGGTTTGAAGGGGTCCATATAGTATGGACGAATTGGATTCCAAGGATAAAATGGGACAAGGCTAGAAAACCGGGTAGATTGGACAAATCTAGAAAGAATATGAATAAAGAGATTGTTAAATTTGTTGAAAGTTTAGGGGGGTCTAGTTGGGGTCACAAAGGAATTGTTCACACAAAACCAGAGCTTTACCGGCCAGATGGAGTTCACTTGTCCCCGAAGGGGAATGAGATGTACCTAGCGGCACTGGCTGGGCATCTTGAGAAACTGTTAATTGGATAGGTGGTGGGTGTCGGGGCAGTTTCTGGAGGAATGCCCCTATGTGGCAGGGGTCCAGTATGCTAAGATAGGTTAAATAGGTAGGATATAGAATAAGAAGAGTCATCTCCTTAAGAGATGGGGAGATGAGACCTTGTGTTATGCACGGCACGGCATGCATGAGGGTCAAGCTCCCTGGGAGCGGGTACCTAACGGGGGAGTAGGGACAGGCACTGTCTTCAAACTCGTTGGGCATTGTCTCCTCGAGCCCAGAGAGGGCTGGCACCCCCTTTCGGCCAAACCACGGGTTGTCGAAAGAGGGGAGTTTGAAGTTAAGGGGATTGTCACTGGAAGGCACATCCAGGACAATTCCAGAGTTAAAAAGTTATCTTAGTTGTGGCATACTGGACCTAGAATTGCATGGTGCAATTACCCACCAGCCTATTAAGAATTTGAATTGGATTAAAGAATGTGGCCAGTTTTACAACCAAATACATGTCTCTGTGTGTTGATTGGGGGGTGCGCCGACAACAGATGTGAAGGCGGAGCAGCAGCTCCCCAGCCCAGGGCAGGAAACAGCGGCTGCCACTCTCTGAGCCGGGGATGGACACCAACCAAGCCTGCCCTTGGTCAGAGAACCATCCCGCCACCCACACACTCCCAGTGGGGTTGGGTGCACACCAGATATCTGGGCAGCTGTCCCCACCGCCTCCCAGCGGCCCGCCATCAACTATGATGGGCAGCCATGACAGTAATAAACAGTTAAAAACTAGACAAGGTGGAATTTCTAGTCAAATTTATTTGATTGTTTGGGACAAAAACGTGGTTCATCTTGGGAAAGTATTTCAGTTAACTGAATATTTTTTTATTCTCGTTGCTTTTGGACCTAAAATGTTGCTTCATATATACTGGCCATCTGTTTACGTAGTGCACCATGGATAAATATGGAGTTCTATTGGAGTATTCCATCCAAGAGGAGAAGACAGAAAATGCGTAAAATAGCCAACTAAAGCAAGGATGGCAATACAATTATGATTGAACAAAGGCTGCTTGCCTACATTAGACAATTTCACATTATTTTCTTTCTTACGTGAAATTGTGTAATGTGTGCGTGCATCTTTTCTCATTCAGCATGGAAATTTCCATGATTTTCATCATGGATGTCAGGGTAAGGAAATCCAGCTCTGACATTAACGTGAGTTCTGTATTAAGCAAGATTGGAACTTGTGCATGGGGTGAACTGAATGTGAATTTAACTAGCATGAAAATGATGACATGTGCATGTATCCTTTTAAGGTCACGTGACTTAGTGGGGAAAGGGAAATAAAATAATGTGAGCACACAGTCCAGCAGCAATCTTACATTACTGCTAATTTCATGTGGGTTAGAATCTTATGTGAAAACCAACACATGAGCAAGCAGACAAAAATAAAAATAGCTTGCTCACTTGTATCTTATGTTACACTGTGTGCACATAACAGATGAACATGTATGTGCTTAGTGCCTCATGAGAATATAGTTCATCAAATGAGCATCACAATATTCCTTGGTATTTATTTCATACCATGCAATGGACGTAATAAACATCTGAAATTAGGTTGGTTGGTTGTTTTCTGGAATTCGATTTCATGACTAGGCTTATTTTCAACATCTCTCTGATCTGATGATTTTCAGGAATTTGGAGTCTCACACTATCACTGACTCATACAAACTTTAAAACTTGAATTGATACCTTAGAAAATAAGTCAGAGACCAGATTCATCTCTTTCACCACTTTGGCTCATGTTCAACCCCTCCTCTCATTTCTCCACTGATTCCCTCTCTCAGTAGTGTAGCTAGGTTTAACAGGGCCCTAGAATATCAAATTGCTGGACCCCATAACAACTGGGATGGAAATATGATTATTATTATTATTATAAGCATTTATATAGCGCCAGCGATGTACCTGGCACTTTACAAAGAATAAGATAGACACGGTCCCTGCCCGAGAGCTTACAATCTAAAGACAGGGGGAGGGGAGACAGGGAAGGGGGAACAGAGGGAGAGACAAGGGATGCTACATTCATGAGGATGTGGGAACTCTGGTACATGTTCTTGGCTTGGTTCTAGTAAATTGGGAGTTTGCAGATAACAGGTGGGGGATAATTCTGGGTGGGGATGGTTAGCAGGAGTTAGCAAGGGCGGAGAGGAAGAGGTGGGTTTTGAGGAGGGACTTGAAGGTGTGGAGGGTGGGGGCAAGGCGGACGAGGGCAGGGAGGGAGTTCCAGGCATGCGGGGCAGTGAGGGAGAAGGGATGAAGGTGGTTGGGGGAGCAGGGGAGGCGTGGAAGGGTGAGGGAGGGGATGGAAGAGGAGCGGAGTGCTCGAGCAGGGATCCAGAGGGAGATCAGGGAAGAGAGGTAGGGGGGAGCGAGGTCATGAAGGGCTTTGTAGGTGAAGACGAGGAGTTTGTGGAGAATAACGCTCAGGAAGAGGAAGCCAGTGGAGAGAGGAGACATGGTCAAAGCGACGGGCTAGGTGGATGATCCTGGCAGCAGAGTTTTGAACAGAGATAAGGGAAGAAAGGTGAGAGTGTGGAAGGTCAGCAAGGAGGAGGTTACAATAGTCGAGGCGTGAGATGACTAGGGCATGGATGAGAGTTTTGGCAGATGAGATGGACAGAAAAGGGTGGATCTTGGCAATGTTGTGGAGGGAGAAGTGAATTTGGGAATGGAGTCAATGTAGGGTTTGAAGGTGAGGTGCGAGTCGAAGATGAAGCCCAAACTGCAGGCTTGGGAGACAGGGAGGATGGAGACCCCGTCAATGGTAATTGACAGGGAAGAGGGAGAGGAAGGATTGGGAGGGAAGATAAGGAGTTCAGTTTTCGCCATGTACAGTTTGAGCTGGCGTTGAGACATCCAGGAGGAGATATCGGAGAGACAGTTGGTGAGACGAGCTTGAACAGAGGGGGAAAGGGAAGGAGTGGAGAGAGAGAGTTGAGTGTCGTCAGCGTATAGGTGGTATTGGAAAGTGTGGGAGACAATGAGTTTGCCTAGGAATTGGGTGTAAATAGAGAAGAGGAGAGGGCCAAGGACAGAGCCTTGGGGAACCCTGACCGAGAGGGGTAAGGAGGAGGAGGGGGAGGAGTTAGGAAGAGATACACTGAAGGAGTGCTCAGAAAGGTAGGAGGAGAACCAGTCGAGGACAGAGTCCTGGAATCCAAGGGAGTAGAGTGATTCAAGCAGGAGCAAGTGGTTGACAGTGCCAAAGGCAGCAGAGAGATCAAGAAGGACAAGAATAGAATAAAGGTGGTTGGATTTAGCCACAAGAAGATCATTGGTGATCTTAGCAAGAGCGGTTTCAGTGGAGTGGAGGGGGTGGAAGCCAGATTGGAGGGGGTCAAGGGAGTTGGCGGAGAGGAGGTCGAGACAACAGGAGTAGACAACCCGTTCAAGGAGTTTGGAAGCAAAAGGGAGGAGCGAGACAGGACAGTAATTAGAGGGTTCAGAGGGATCCAGAGTGGACTTTTTGAGGATGGGGGAGACAGTGGCATGTTTAAAGGCAGAGGGGAAGGAGACGGTAGAGAGGGAGAGGTTGATGATGTGCAGGAGGGGAGGGGCAACGGTGGAGGGAATGTCGGTCAGGAGATGGGAAGGAATGGGGTCCAGGGAAAGGTCAAGGCAGGGGGAGGTCAGAAAATGGGGGCAGGCAGTAAGGCGCAGGAACGTGGGGTCACTGGGATAAGGGAAGCAAGGTGAGGGAGCAAGGTGAAGTGATTGGGATGGGGTGGCAGTTGTTGACAGACATGGCACCAGCTCCTGGTTTGCTGGGAAAGACACAGGCAGCTGTGGCAAAGATAAAGCCAGCCATTCGGATGTCCTGATGGGGCTGGCTATGGGGAAACTTGATGGGGTTTAATTTGCTTAAGTAATCAGGAGCACACATAGGAGCTGTTTAATTAAGTAGCCATCTTTATTCAATTGTTCTTATTGTTTAACGCCTCCCATTCCACTCTTTGCTGATACAGGAAACGCATGGCTTATGGGGAGGTCAACTTACACAACTCAGTTAACACTCAGATTACCACACTGAGGCCCTAATGGATCCTCCTGAAAGCCTGGGCCCTGGAGCAGTGGCTCCACTTGCCCTACCTGTAGCTATACCATGCCCTCTCCGCTTTACATCTAGCACAAATTCCTGGTTCTCACCTTCAAGGCTCTCTCCATGGCTTTGCTGCTCCCATCTTTCTGCCTTTATATTTATTTATTTAGATTTTTACCCTGCCCTATCCTGCCTCAGGGCAGGTCACAACATAAAAATATAACACACATAATAAAACACATTAAAAACCTATTCTCCGGCCACACCTCCTCAATCTACCCCCAGCCTGAATAAATAGGCCTTATGCTGCCTCTGGAAGATGCTCAAACTAGGGCTTCAGTGCACCTCCAGGGGAAGGGAGTTCCAAAGCTGTGGAGCAGCCACCGAGAATGCCTCTCTGCATGCCCCGGACATACGGACCTGGGTCAATGATGGAACTTGCAAGAGGGGGATCTCGGCTGATCTTAGAGGCCACAGGGGGACAAAGTCTTGAGAAAGGTGGTCTTTTAGATACGTAGAGCCCAGGTGGTTTAGGGCTTTATAGGTCAAAACCAGCACCTTGAATTGTGCCCAGAATGCTATTGGCACCCAGTGCAGACTCTGAAGCAGCGGTGTTATGTGCTCCCAGTGACCCACCCCCATCAAAAGGTACCGTGGACCCCCGCATTCTGCACAAGCAGCAGCCACCCGGACAGTTTTCAAGGGCAGTCCCACGTAGAGTAAATTGCAGTAGGTAATGAAGGCATGGATGACAGCAGCCAGCTCCCTATCTGAGAGAAAGAGACGCAGACTTCTCACCAGACGGAGTCGGTGAAAGGCACTCATGGCCACTGCTGTGACCTGATGTAATAATAATTATAATAATTAATAATTTTAGTACAAATTTGGGAATTAATGGTAAATTTTGTAACTTAGTCTCTGTGCTGTATATTACGGCAATTTTGAAAAGGCGTTCAATTAGAGTGCACTGTTGAAGAGGCACTGTAGTTAAACCATTTGTGGATTCTAAAACCTTTAACATACTTGATAGTAATGCCAGCTGGCAGAGACAGATTCAGCACATGAAAACTCCTGTGCTGTTTTCTGCAGATTAAGTTTGAATTAGGGTTTCCAAGGTTTAGCTAGATACCCGTTAAAATAAATGTATGTATTAAGCACAAATACATTTCAGTTCCCATTTCAGTAAGATTACCCTAGTTTCTCTCTAACCAGCCTTCCACAAATGACATTATCGTCGTTGTATTTATTTTATTCCAAGTGTATTTACACTGAGTACAAAGAGATTGCATAGCCACAGAAAACTGCATGGAGTTCTATATGACATCACCCAAGTCTAGAGGATGGCGATAAAAATACATAAAATTGACAGGTAAAGAAAAGATGGTATATCACAGCCAAACATAACGCTAACTCATTCATGTTGCATACTGCAAATTCTTCTCTTCTCACTTCACTGCATCTTGTGTGTCCAATAACAGACTCTCTTTTAAAGATCAGGTCTTCGGCACTGTACTTGAGATGAAGGGACACTACTCTGGCATTCCAAAGAGGCTTCAAGAATCAAATATTCAAGCAAGAATGCACCATATCTAAAATTGTCCTGGATGGCTGAGTGTTGTCAGCCTAATTAACTGCCATGTTCCTACTAATGCAAATGCAAAAATCACTGTGTTAGGGCACTAAATGCCATCTGCAGCAATATAAATGTGAAAAAGGTTTAAAGGTACTGTATTAGTAGCTGATAAATGGTCTTGTATGTGCCTGCACTTTCTAGCTCTGCAATTCTTATAGGTCTGTTAATGGTTTTTAACACAACTGTACAATTTGTTCTAGCACAGAACAAGGTACCGAGGACTAACAATTTTTTTATTTTTTTAAAAAACACCACCCCAAAATCCATTTTTTAACTTTAAACTTAGCAAATAAAAAATTAACTAAAATGTTTGAAGGTTTGGGTTTTTGAAACGTATGGCCAATGCGGATTCCTGTGTTGGATATCTGACCTAGCAAAGGGGGAGTGTTATGGGGAATACGAAAATGGTCTCACTGTACATCTTCCCTCTTAATTTCCATGGATGGTATCACCATCCAGTCTGCAGTTAATGTTTGACTCCTCCTTTTTCTTTCCTCCTCAGATCCAGTCCATTGCCTCTGCATAACACTGCTAAAACCCAGCCCTTTGTTACTGCTTCCACTGCCAAAAGTCTAGTCCATGCTCCAGTCATCTCTCACTTTGGATGTTTTAAAACAAGATGCTAACACACATGGCCACCCAGGAGCCGCTCATCTGAGTGCCTGTCTGAAGGTGAAGTGGCCAGATGTGCACTCCCGTAAGCCAAGCACCACCCACTCATGGAGCACTGCTGAGAAATTTGGAGTGTGCCATACGGGGCAAGCCAAAAAGGGGCGTGGTGAATGGCAGCCATGCATCCCCTGCCGATATGAACTGAGGTGGCCAGGCATGCCAGCAGATGGGTCCGCCACTCACACTCACTGGAGGTGGGGATATAGCCTTTGCAAGTTACAGCCGGAACTGGCTTCGAATGCTGGGGAGCCTGGGTTCCCCAGTGCTCATGTCAGGACATGTCAATTTCAAAGGCCATCCCGGTGCGCTTCCCCCTCCCACATGGTCCATGGCAGTGGGAGTGTGAGGCGACTGTGGAGTCACCCATTAGAATCCATCCCCATGCACTCCACCTGAGTTTGCCCCTCAGTGGTCATGGACCCCCTCCAGCATTGCTCTTTTAAGAACACCCCTTGACTACTGCAACCTCCTCCTTACTGGTCTCCCTGCTCTCACCTTGCCCCTTTCACTTCTGTTCAACATTCCGCTGCCAAGGACATCCACCTCGCCCACGGCTTTGATCATGTGCAGCCCCTCCTCTACTCTCTCCACTGGCTCCTTCTACCCTTCCACATTCAGCACAAGCTCCTTGTCTTTATCTTCAAGGCTCTAAATGGTCTTGTTCCCTAAGTATCTCACCAAGTCTACAAGATCTGCAAGGAAAATACATTCAAAAATAGTCTTAAACAACTATCTGAATATTTTCTCTTTACCCAGAAACTTAAAGAGAAAGGACATGATGTGTTGGCTGTAGTATTTTGCACATGATAGGCCAACAAGCACTGGGCATACACAATATTTTTACATCAGAAGATAGAGAGGATTTGGCACAGATTACAAATTGATCTTAGAAGTAGCATAACTCAACTAAAAAGGTTACTTATTAAAGCGTTCTTAAAAAAGCACAAGCAAGGACAATATTGATGCCTATTGCATGTGACTAAATTAAAGTTTAAAGTGTCAACATACCAAGTTGGAGAACTAGAATATAAAATAACCAAGTAATGTGCAATCATCTAAAGGGAAACAGAATTTACGTTAACACAAGTCTGAGTTATTTTATGGTTTATGTACTAATCATAACATTATTGAAATATAGGAACAAGGCCATGTGATATTTTTTTTTTTTAAATTAGAGATGAGGTGGGAAAGCCTCTCCAGATTCCTGCTCAAATTGGGCCCCTATGACACAGTTGTTAAAATGACGGTGGTCTGTCTATCCCAGACCTGCCACCGTTTGTTTGCTATGGATATGATTTGGTGATAAATGGACTATGTTAAGTACGTGTAAGGATTCAGAGAATATTGCTCCACATGCTTTTGGAGCCCCCTTGCATGCCGTATCCCAGAGATGGGGAATCGGTGGCTCTCAGGCACCTGTGCTGTGGCTCTTGCCAGAAGTGGCCTGGGGTGTGGGTCCAAACGGCTCTCAGAAGCAAAAGAAGCCAAGCCACTATTTCCACTGGGGGCTGTGCCTGAGCCTTTATTGACTGCTTCTGCACGAACACAATTCCGGCATGACAACATAGGATTCTCAATCTGGGATAACTGTCTACATGATCATTAATTTTCCAGAATGAAGCACTATTCCGGAATGGCAGTACAGACACTTATATTGGAATGAGAGTCACAAGGAGGACTGAATCAATCCCACAGTGCAGTGCAGTTGAATTTCACACCTTGGGGAACTCCGACCAAGAGGAGAACACCTCTGCAAGAGCATCAGTCTTGTCGTTAATTGTCCAGGATAGGGGTGGGACTATTGGTATTGCCAGGAACCGAGAGTGGCCGATAATGGCCTCTTGGTTCTAATCTGGTAATACCGATAATTCTCGGTATCGGCAATATTGGTTCTTTTACATTATCGGTATCAGTGTTGGTATTGGATTAATGTTAAAGATCCAATACAGAGAAATTCAATAGCTCCGATAAATGGAGATCCAATACCAATACACAACCGATATCGAGAATTTGCCCGAAGTCCCATCCCTAGTTCAGGGCATAAATTTCGAGAGGGGATTCTGTATTTGTGTAGAGAGCTGAGACAAAGGGTGCTTTCCTACGTGATAAAATGTGCCTAATTTACCTCCAGGAAAAGCTCTGGGAGGCAAATCTGCCTTCTTCTGCTTGGATTTCTGGGAACACAATGGATTGATGGGGATGCCCTTGGAGATAGTGGACATGTCGTTGCCACTTCCATTTCCAGCTGCCCCCATTCCCTGCCCCATGCCAATCTAGGGTATGGTGAGAGACCCTAAAGAGTGTGACAGTATCCCCAGGGTCCTGGGTGCCTCTCCTGGCTGCTGTGAGCCCCTCTCCTCCCAATATCCTTGCTGTGCCTATTTATTTATTATTATTATTATTATTATTATTATTATTCCAGTAGTCTGTAACTACTGTACAGTCAGTAGTTACAGACAGGTCCCTACCCCAAAGGTCTTACAATCTAAGAGACAAGGAAGGGAAAGATGAGGGAGAGGCGAACATCAGGAGAGACAAGGATACATTAATGAGTAGATGCTGGTACACATTCTTAACTGAGGGCTCTTTTAGATGAGCAGCACTCGGTTTCGCGACCGCGGCGTACATATTTTGAAACCTCCGCCTGGTCTAATTAGACGAGACAGAAGTGGCTTAATATGCGCATATTACGACGGAGGCGCATTTTTTAGGTGCACGAATTAAATACCTCGATTATGAGGTATTTAATTCACGCACTTAAAAAATGCGCCTCCGCCATAATATGAGCATATTAAGCCACTTCCGTCTCGTCTAATTAGACCAGGCGGAGCTTTCAAAATATGCGCGCCATGGACGCGAAACGGAGCGCTGCTCGTCTAAAAGTGGCCTGAGTTACAGGGAAGAGATTCAGAGGGAGGGAGGAGGAGGATGTAATTTCACTCATAATGATCCAGGGCAAGCCTGACAGAATAGGTAAGTTTCCAGGAGGGATTTGAATGTTGGGAGGGAAGGAGCAGAACAAATGTACCCAGGGGGGGAGTTCCAGGTATGGGGGGCATCAGAGAGAAGGGGCAAAGACGTTTAGAGAAGCAGGAGAGTCACAAGCAGGTGAGGGTGGAAGCAGTGGAGGAGTGAAGCTCCCGGGCAGGAAAGTGGTGATATACAAGAGCAGAGAGATATGGGGAGCAAGGCCATGAAAAGCCTTGAAGATGAAGACCAGGCGCTTGTGCTGACTGTGTTCCCATAGAGGGAGCCAGTGTAGGGCAGAGGGGAGGGACTGATCGTGGTTGGCATGACAGGAAAGTGGATGACTTTGGCAGCAGAGCACTGAACAGAGATGAGGGGGGCAAGATCAGAGCAGGCGAGACCAGTAAGTAGGAAGTTACAATAGTCAAGGTGAGAGATGACTATGGCATGGACTAGATTTTTTGCAGAGGCAACAGTAAGGGAGGACTGGATTTTAGCAATATTACACATGGCAAAGCAGCAGGATTTAGCAACAGTCTGAATCTGAGGCATAAAGGAGAGGGAGAAGTAAAAAAATGAATCCCAGGCTATGTGCCTGAGGGACAGGCTGGATGACGACACCCTCGATGGAAACTAAGAGGGAAGTAGAAGGAGAACATTATGGGGGGAAGATGAGGTGTTCAGTCTTGGCCATATTAAGTTTGAGTTGGTGGTAAGACATTCAAGCAGAGATGTCAAAGAAACAGTCAGCGATACGAGACTGGAAGGAGGAGGTGAGCACAAGAATAGAGAGACAGAGTTGCGTGTCCTCAGCATACAGGTGGTACTGGAAGCCATAAGATTCAATGAGTTTACCCAGAGAAAGAGTGTAAAGGGAGAAGAGAAGAGGGCCCAGGACAGAGAACCTTGGAGAACTCCCACAGAGAGGGGGAATCCAGGAGGCGGCCATGGTCGACAGTGTCAAATGCGGCAGAGATATCGAGGACAAGAATAGAGTAGAGGCCCTTAGACTTAGCTAAGAGAAGGTCACCAGTGATTTTGGCGAGAGAAATCTCAGTCGAGTGGAGAGGGTTGAAGGGGGGTCAAGGGAGGAATTAGAAGAGAGGAATAGACAGCCTGCTCCAGGAGCTTGAAAGCAAATGGTAGGAGCAAAATGGGATGATGGCTGGAAGGGTCAGAGGGGTGAAGAGTGGCCTTCTTAAGGATAAGGGAGACAGTGGCATGTTTGAAAGCCAGTGGAAATTATCTAGTAGAGAGGGGGAGATTGATGATGTGCAGCAGAGAAGGTGCAGCAGTTGGGGGCAATCGCTGTTAGGAGGTGAGAGGGGATGAGATCAAGAGGGCAGGTGGGGGGGTTGGATAAAGAGAGAAGGGAGGTGACCTCATCAAGGGATGCTGGGGCGGGGGAGAAGAGAAAAGAGGGAGGAGGGGGAATAGCAGGGCAGGAAATGAGGGAAGGAGAGAGTTGGGAAGCTATTAGGGGTGGCACTTGGGGCAAAAAAACGGTTACCAGTTTTACCAGTTACCGGTTTACAAAAAACTGGTTTACCAGATTAAAACCGGCATACCGGTACTGTTTTTCCCCATTGATTACAATGGGGAACTGTCCCCATTGAAATCAATGGAAAAAAACCCCATACCTCCCCCCCCTAGGCTATGTGGGTGGAAGGGGGGACACCCCCACCCACCCTGGATTTTTTTTGGTATTATTTTATCCCGAAGTCCGGCTGCTAGTGTGGGCTTCGGGCTGCCGCCGCGCTAGCAGTGGTGACCCGAAGCCCATACCAGCAGGTACTAGGCGATCCCTGGGGTGGGGGGTGGTTTAACACCCCCCACCCCAGGAATTGCCCTACCCCCCCACCCAGATCGCCTTATTTGTCCTCCGTGTGGTGGCAGCAGCAGCATGACACGGGGCCGGGCGGCTTCAGCGCTAGTGGCTGACTTCCCTTCAGCACATCACTAGGACTTCCAGGGAAACCTGGAAGTTCCCCCGAAGGCCTAGTGAAGCGCTGAAGGGAAGCCAGCCGCCACTAGCGCTGAAGCCACCCGGACCCGCGCCATGCCCATGGCATTTTGCCACCAGAGACTGGAGAATACCATAGAGACATTGGGCAGAGGGGAGGTAAACTCTACCTGTAATTGTCTGTGGCGGTAGGGAGGGAGCTTCAGTCTGGCATAAGCATCTAAGCACTATCCTGGTATTATTTTAGTCCAGACTAAATAAAACCTGGAAAATGAGGTTTTATCGTTCAGGAATAAAACTTGATTTGGATTTATTAATAATGGAATATCTGTCGAGATGAACACTTAGTCCTGGTATTAAAGGTGTTTATTCAGGATTAATGCACGTGTAGAAGTAACTATTACCATTGTCTGAACCCGCCAGACTGCCTGGGAGCTGGAGCTTTGATGTGTGTGGGGGTGGAATTTGGAAAAGCTGTGATAAATGTAGCTCTCTCCAATATGAAAATTTTGGTATGTGGCTCTTTGGCTGGGAAGCTTTGCCCACCCCTGCCATAACTCCTTGCGAAGGCACTAGTATAAAGTGTCTCCCCAGATTTTCAATCAAACATGGCTATTCAATATTTAATATGTGTGGAAACACAAATACTTGTGTATTATGAAGAAAGCGTCACTATGAACAAAACAGGGCCATACCTTTTTAACCAGGTTAAATGAGATAACATCATAAACTGGTTAACAAAAGCACAACTTTACCGTTAGGACTGAAAGGCCCTAGTTATTTTGTCAGACGACTTTGAACAGCAACTCTAGAATCAGTCAGAAGGGCTAAGGGCTGGCAGATTTCATTTAAGAGAAAGTCTTCTTTATTGCAATTGTAGTGATTTTAAAATGTAATTTGTCTGTGTGTGATTATTTGTATTCTACTGTAATCTCTGCAGATAACAATAGTTAAGGTTTTTTTCCCCCTCCTTAAGCTGCTGAAGGATTACATTTATTTTTGTTAGTGCAGAGGGAGTTAGGTGAATTAACCATTAGTACACGTTTCAGCTGAATGTTCTGAGAACTATTACAATGAAGATGTAAAGCACCAAAATAAATATACCCCCGAGCTGACAACAGTCTGATATACAAATAAAATAATTTGAAAGTAAGACGATGGCATGCTAATAATGTCATTGATAATTTAAGGTGAAACAGAATGAGAAACTTAGATCTTGAGCAGTAAGGGGGGGGGGGGGGGAAGACTTCCCATTCTAGGTGCATTATTGTTTTTCTCTCTCAGTTTGTATGTATTCATGTGTGACACACACAATTTATAAATCTTGCAGTAGAAAGGATGATCTTACTCTCATTAATTTCAATGATAATTTTGCCATTAACGCAAATTGTGTAAGGATTTGGGATCTTAGCTTTAATGCCAGACTGAGATTTAAACTGAAAAGAAAGGGAACAGATTAGTTATTATTGAATATTTAACACCAAAGGAGCATTGTATTTGGTGAGTCTAGTGGAAGCAGATGAGAAGAACTCTATTGCCGCCAGGTTTAGAGGCAAGTTATATATCTGAATTGCAGACTTAGGTAACTCTTGATAGCATGAGGAACCTGGGTTGGGGCCAAGGTGAAAGGCTAGGCTGGGCTACACTTAGAGGGATTCAGGATAAAAGTCATAAGCGACAGTTTCTAGATGTGCAGAAAATTTCATGAGGAGCCAGTAAAATACAGATCAATTTTTTTTTTGCAAGACTCAGGGGACTGATGACTGAGTTCAGAATATAAACTGCAGCACCTGGTAGATGAACCAGTCAAGCAGCAGAAGGGACAGCAGGCAACAGAATGAAACATACATTCAGAATCAAGAAAATATCTGCAGTAAAATCTAACCACATATGAGGAGGATAATTTGAGAAAATATATGTAGCATGTGTAAGTGATTTTGAGTACCAGTCCCTCCGATATTTAACCTCCCCTCACTATACTAAACTTAGATGTTTGTAAAAAAAATTCAAGTTACAAAGTTTGATTTGCCTGCCAACCTATCATCCAAACTCTTTTATTTACTTTGCAAGTTACATGAATGATTTTCTGTTGGAATGTTATTTACCAGTTACGCATTTGATTGCTCTGGGATGCAGACTGTAGAACAATTTCCAAATGCAGCAGAAGAGATCATAACTTTCCATTGTACGTCTAGCTATTGCTACTCTCAACTTTCAAACGGCAGTTCAGTATGCTCACTTTTTTCAAGAGTGGAAATTATATTTTTCAAATTACTCTTTTTGACTTGAATTTTCAGATTACTGCAAATGGCAAATGCTGTGGCTCATATCAGTAAGTCTATTATCAATTATAAAGTGATTTATCATTTGATGAAGACTCATTAATTTTGGTCTTTATGTATGTGACATTTCAGGGTTGTAGCTTGCAATGGTCCAACTGCGTTCTTAGGTTTCTATAGGTTTCCAATCATTTTCTTGATTGGAACAGATATTAAATTAAAACAGACCAATGATTCTTTTGTCTGTGTGGCCCCACCTTAAGACTAAAATATCCTCTGATGCAAAACAGCTACAAAGGGCGCTTTTGGACATGCACAATTTGTGCAGACTAACAATACAGCGCTTTCTTGAAAGTGCACAATATAAAACTGGGTTGCATTCACACTAGAAAATTTGTGTGCGGCACAGGTCCAGCGCGCATAACAGAAAGTGGCACTGCTTTGTTCCCACATTCTCTTACCGTGCAATTTAAAGCTCCCCTCCCCCACCAGCCCTGATCCTTCTGAAGCTCCCTTCCCCCACCAACCCCAATTCCCCTGAAGCTCCCCTCCCCCATCTCTTCCCCCCACCAGGCCTGATCCCCGTAAAGCTCCCCTCCCCTGCCTTTCCCCGATCCCCGTCACTGCTCTGGTGCGTCCGGGCCAGCAGACAAATGGCTGGACGTACATGCTCAAATTGTTCCGATGTTCAAATAAAGCAGAAAAATTCAAAGTCGCACTTGTAAAGGTAGGTTTACCTCACCCGGTAGTGTGCTGATTTCAAAGTTGCATGGGCCAGGAATAGCGTGCAGAGGGCTTCAGAGATGCATGAAATATGCACATTAAACAAAACAGCGCATATTTAATGAGTCTGAAAGGGCTCAAAGACATGCAGAGTATACCAAATACCAATCAGAATCATGACTCTGACCACAAATGGTGCAGTACCATGTAGGGTTACTTGATTTGGGAACTTCTGCGGTAGACATTGCATCACACCTAAATTGGCAGCTTTGAAACTCCATACTTGCAGAGCCCCTGAATTAATTGCTTTTTTGTATAGCTGCAATAAAACTTAAGCAGAAGCAAGGATATGGGAATGCTTCAACTAAAGCATAAAGACTTCATATTTACCTACCAAACTCAAACCACTAGCTTCATCTCTGGCTTGTGGGAATGGGGCTTTTGGTTTCAGTTTAAGCCATAACTGCCCGGGAAAAGGCATTTTCAGTTTAAACCGAACCACCCATAAATAAGCCTGCCATTTATGGATTGGTTTGATTTTGTATTTTTTCCACTGAAGTCAATGAGAAATTTGACTTCAATGGGAAGGGAAACTGATCCATAAAGCCACCACACCACTCCCACTGCCCTGGGCCTTATTTCCCCTACCACCCCCACCACCTGGCGCTCTGGGATATGCTTACCGGCCTTAGAGAACTTGAATGAAACTGCCAGCCCACTCCTGCTGTGGGGGGCCTCCGAGCAGGCTTCCTTGCTGCAACATGCTGCTGAGCTCCGTGCTTTGCAGCATGCATGTGCAAAATGGCTGCTAGGCTGTTTTACGCAGGTGCGAAATGGTGGTCTCCCTTAACCAAAATGGCGGTCACCAAAATGATGTTACTGCCATTTTGGTCAGGGCCAGCCCTACTGCGGGGTGGCTCAGGGCGACCGTCCTGGGCCCTGCTCCTGGGGGGTCCCCGCACTCGGGGTCCCCAGCTCCTGGCCTGACAGTGGCCGGGAGCTGGGGACCCCGAGTGTGACTCCCCACCAGCTGAGTCCGACTCGACTCTGACTGACAGCAGGCAGCGGAGGGGGCCAGCAGGAGTGAGGGACAAGCAGAACCTCTCCCACACTCTGTCCTCCCCCCCCCTGCTGCCTGCTGTCAGTCTTGGCCAGGGGAAATGTGGGAGAGCCGGGGCCTCTGCCTCTCCCTCATTCCGCCTGGCTGAGATAGCCAGGCAGTGGAGGAGGGGGGCCACCCACGGAGTGAGGGAGAGGCGGGGCCTTTGCCTCTCCCTCACTTCTGCTGGCCCCCTCCGCTGCCTGGTTGTCTCGGCTAGGGGGAATGAGGGAGAACAAGAGGAAGAACAGGGCCCTGCCTTTGTCCCCCACCCTGGTTCCCACATATTATAAGGCTGGCCCTGATTTTGGTTAGGGGCAGCAGCCATTTTGCGTATGTGCAAAACAGCCCTGGTGGCCATTCTGCATATGTGCACTGCAGAGCAGAGAGGTCAGCAGTGCTCCGCGGCAAGGGAGCCTGCCAGGAGGCTCCCTACAACAGCAGCGGGCTGGCAGGGCTTCAATCAAGCCCTCTGAGACTGGTAAGTACATTCCCAGGGCCCCAGGGGCTGGGGTGGGGGGAAATAGTTTAAAGGTTTTCACAGATTTAAATATGAAAGTGAAAAACCTAACCTGTAATTAAATCCATAAAAGTCTTTAAACTAAAATAAAAAAAACCATGAACCCGTAATTCAGGCCAGTGTCTCACCACTACTGGCTTGCCTATCCAACTAGGCTTTGGGCTCCCAACTCCATTTGGTTCTTAGGCTGCTTTTAAACGAGGGGCGCTGAAGCGCCTCCTCAACGCCGCATTAAAGCAAAGCCACCGGAAGTGACCTTCTCCCCATTGCTGGCGGCAGCGGCGGCTGGCGACACGGGGCTTTGGAGCGGCGCGTTCTTAAGACTTCAATTATCAGGCTTAAGAATGTGCCGCTCCAAAGCCCCGTGTCTCCAGCCGCCGCCGGCAACGGGGAGAACGTCACTTCCGGCGGCTTTGCTTTAATGCGGCATTGAGGAGGCGCTTCAGTGCCCCTCATTTAAAAGCAGCCTGAGTCTCTAACCTTCCGAATTCCAGCCCACAACCCCCTAATTCAGTGACCTTCCTTATGACCCTCAGCCCAGATCACTGATAGATCTATTTATTTTTATTTATACTAAATCTTATATCCCACGCCCTCCTGCCTCTGGCAGCTTGGGCAGCTTACAATAAAACAACAAGCAAGTCAGAATAATATAAATAGCAATAAATATAATGATAAATACAAATATAAATATAAAACAATATCAAAAGGCCTCAAAATCATACCCGTACCCCAACCCTAACCCCCCTCCCACTACCAATCTCCCCCACCAAAAGCCTAATGAAACAACCAGGTCTTGCATTGGTGCCTGAAGGAGGAAAGATCTAGGGACAGATGAACCTCAAACGGAATGGAGTTTCACAGTCGTGTTGCTATGACTGAGAATGCCCTCTCCATCATTGCTCCCCAATCGGACATGGGGGACTTCAAGAAGGGCGTCCCTGGCTGACCACAGCGGCTGATTCAAAACCCAGGGAATGAGGCAGTCCCGCAGGGCCCACACCGTGTTTAGGGCTTTATAGGTAAGATCCAACACCTTGAATCAGGTCCAGAGGACTATAGGCAGCCAATGAAAAGTAAGCGTTACCATGTTCACAGTGCCCCACTCCCATAAGGATGCGGGCTGCCACATTCTGCACCAGCTGCAGTCTACGAATTGTCGCCAAGGGTAGCCCCACGTAGAGCACATTACAATAGTCCAGTCTTGAGGTAATGAAGGCATGGATGACGGTGGCCATGTTGGAGTCTGAAATGTATGGCTGAAGCCACCATACCAGATGTAACTGGCAGAAAGTGCTCCTCACCACAGCCACCACCTGGACATCCAGGCGGAACTGCAAGTGGAGGAGCACTCCAAATTACAAACCTGAGGAACCAGGGTGGGACGAACCTCATCAATGACTGGAACCTCCCCACCATTGGCCCTCCCCACCAGTATCCTTCCATCTTGTCAGGATTCAGCTTCAAATGGCTCATCCTCATCCAGTTCCCCACAGCTGCCAGACATCAAGTAAGCAACAAGACTGCAGGGCCTGGGTCAGCTGAAAATGAGAGGTAAAGTTGGGTGTCATCAGCATACTGATGACACCGAACCCTCTCACGACCTCACCCAAAGCCTGCATATACACATTGAACAAGAGAGGGAACAGCATAGAACCTTGCAGGACACCGCATATGAGATCCTGGGGAGACAAAGAACAGTCCCTCAGAACCACACGCTGAGTCCTTCCAGCTAGGAAAGAGTGGAACCATTCAAGAACAATTCTGCCCCCACCCCCAGCCCTGCAAGCGAGTCACTGACAACTCATGGTCAATGGTATCAAAAGCAGCCAATAGATCTAACAAGACCAAAAGGGTTGAACAACCCCAGTCTAACTCAGGGTGAAGGTCATCAACCAAAGCCACAAGTGCAGTCTCAGTGCCATAACCTGGACAAAAGTCAGACAGCCTGAAGCTGCCGAGTCACCACCCATTCAATAACCTTCCCTAAAATTGGAAGTTTAGACACCAGTCGATAGCTGGCAAGGGAGGCAAGATCTGTAATAAAAGGAAACACTGAGATTTCATTCATAGTAGCTATTAAAGAAGATGAAGATGGGAAGAAATCCCCACTACTTGAAGTTACTAGCTACTTGCTTTTGGGTAGTCAAGTACCGTGTAGTGTCTACGTGTGCAGTACCTGGACAGGGAGGTAGGGGGAGACTTCAGTTCAAGTCTCACCTTAGCCAAAAACTCACTGGATGACTTTGGGCCAGTCACAATATTCTCTCAGCCTAATCTACCTCACAGGGTTGTTGTGAGGATTAACATTTGTGTTAATTAGCTCTATGTGAAGCTCTCTGAGTGCCATGGCAGGGGGGTGCTATATAAAAATTATCATTACTAATTATTTTAGCCTCTACTTTTGTTATAGCGACAGATTACATAAGGTTAAATAGACAATTTCAGGATATCAACAATATGACATTGATTGCACTATGGTGAGGAATACTGGCAAACCGCCCACATGCTGAACTGGTCTTGACAGTTCAGTTATGTAGGATTTGCCTAACTCCTGTGACTCTGGCTTCACACATCACTTTTCCCTTTCAAGAGACTAGATACAATCTTCAAGTTCCCCCCTTCCTGAGTTCATTTATTTCTCCACAACTGTATAGAAGTGCAGTTCTTTTCTCTGAACCTTCCCAGGGCACCTTTCACCTGTCTCTTCACAATCTTATTGTGCCTTCCTTTGATCCCTAGGCTGACCATTACCCTTTCCTGATGAATGCCTTTTTGCTTATTGCTGCACGGAATAGTCTTCCCTCAACTTCCCCTTCTTTTTCTTTCTGATCTCCACCCACCCACCACCAACCCTTGATATGCTGGCTGTCTCACCAACTCCATTCTTTCTCCCACTGCTTCACATGAGTGACTGGACGAATCACCTTAGAAACTGTGGGACCTTTTTCCTGGTGCAAAAGGTTTCTTTTTATCCCTCTCCACCACATGCCAAAGCACCTTTCAGAGGAATCATTTAGGTGCACCCATTCTTTATATAATTAAAACAGTATAGCTACTACATGTTTGTAATTTTTATTTCCACTCTATATAGCCACTGTGTATTTTGAATGTGATGTATAAAAATCCCACTATAATTATCAACACCACCAGGTGTTTTCAGACATGACAGTGGCCAGCTTTAGTGCGCTTTACTCCACTGGCCACAGTCACGTTAGGTTTTTGTTGTTGTTTTGTATTTATATGCCGCCTCCTCCTGCACAAGCATCTTGGGGCAGCTAACAGCATTTAAAAACACACACAATTTTAAAATGCAACATAACCCCACATTAAAATAACCCAACAATAAAACCCTCACCCTAACCCAAGCCACCCATCCCATCTCCCTTGGCAAAGGCCCTGCGGAACAGCCAGGTCTTACACTGTCTATGAAAAGAGGGGAGGGCTATGGCCAGGCACACCTCTAACAGGAGGGAGTTCCACAGTCGCGAAGCGGCCACCGAGAACACCCCTCCTCATGGTCGACACCTGGAAAACCCAGGGGACCTCAAGGAAGGTGCCCCCAGCTGACCGCAGAGGCCAATCCAGAATCTGGAGGGTGAGGCTGTCCTGCAGATAGGTGGGACCCAGGCCATTTAGGGCTTTAAAGGTTAAAACCAATACCTTGAATTGGGCCCAGAAGACTATTGGCAGCCAGTGCAACCAACAGATGTTAGTGTGGGATGGATCCCTACCATGGTGAGGGCTAGCCTGGGCTGTGTTCTCTCTGAATGTCACCTGAGTCCCGAGTCACAGCCCGGGTTAGTCCACACTACAGCCGGAGTCCCGCCGCCTGACCAGGAGTAAAGCAGGCTTTCATGTTTGTTACTCCAGAGTGCCACCAGGTCTGGGCACCATGGCCCCTCATCAGGGAGAAGGGCGGGCCACTGGAAGCAGTGCCGGGGTGGGGTCAGGTGGCCGCAGATACATCTGGCTCCCCACCCTCCCTGACAGCCATTCCCCCATCACGTTAGTTCAGGGGCTTGGCCAGATCCCGGCTGCACTTGTGGCCTGTCTCTGGACAAGGTAAGTCATGGTGGCGCATGAGCACCGTCATGTTAGTTTTTACCCATAGTAAGATCTAATTGGTGGATACAGATTTACATCTTTCCTTCCTTATCAAAATTTCCTGGAAATTCTATCATCTGCTATATGCATTCTGCAAGTCTGATGCTCCCTCTACCCTTTTAATTGTGAAGCTGCAGATCTCCTTGAAAGCTTCTTTTCTAACATTTTTGTCTCTTATCTCTCCCTTCAAAGGTTGAATACAGCAGTCAAGATAGCGTCACCCCAAAGGTTATGGATACAACACAGCCGATATGAAAACGCAAGGCACTTAAAATGAAAGGGATTTGAAGGACACGTTCACACAAATTATTTAGCCCAGGGTAACTGGCCTTCACCCCACCATTTATTCAGGAAAGTACACATGATGTTTATGTGCTTCTAGGGAAAGTCATGAGGAAAAGTTCTGTTGCAGTGAACTACCCCCTTTAAACTGGGGTAATAATCTGCTTTGCTACTATGGAGTACATGAATTTTCCAAAATGAAGCAGCCCACTGTGTTTTAAACGTTCCCTCTGAATGTCACCTGAGACTATTAGCACAACAGACATAAAAAATCTGTAGCAGAAATTGAGAAAACACAATATAATAAGGTGTAATCATTGCCTGCTAGGTCAGATGCTCTGTATAAGGGGGGTTCACACAACATTAGAGATTAAATTATTTTAATATTAGAAGACGACAATATTTTGTCAGTTCATGAGGAAATATGAATTCCAATGAAAATGTTGTAACACTTAGCTTACCTGACCTTACATTATCTCTAGGTTGTATAGGCCAGATCTATGAAAAAAAGATAACCAAGGCCAATTAAAGAAAAACAGTGTGCAATTGCACGGCTAAGTATGTATACACTTATTTTAAACGCACCTGCAACTAGCCATCTGAAATCATAAGCACTGTGTGCATATATTTTTGCAAGTGTCACCAAGATTTCCACTTTTCAATGTTAGGCAAAAGGATAATTCTGTTGTCCTCTGCATACATGAGTACCATTAGACATGGTAACAAACAATAGTCCCCTTCGCCGCCGAAATGGCGGCGACAGGGCATTTGGAAAGCCCCCACCTCCTCGGGGAATGAGCGCGGAGGCGGGGGAAGAGTTTTGGAAGCCGCTGCTGGTGAACATGCTGGAACGCTCACCAGCGCCACGCCCCTGTTGCTGGGCAGGAGAGCGCAGCCAAGGCAAGCACTGGAGACGCGACCCCTCCCACTCTAGGCTGGGAGGGGTCACGAGGGCTGTCGAGCCAGCATTCGGCTGGGCACGAGGAGAGAGTCAGCAGCAAGAGAGGCTTGCTGCTGACTAGGACGCAGGATAGGGAATTGGAAGCGGAGAGATGGGCTGCAACAAAAGGGAAGCGGCAAAGGAGGGAGCTGGACAACCAGCCTCGCAAGCAGCGAGGGCCAGGTGAGACAGGGGGGCGGGAGCGCCTCCGATGCGAGCAGAACTTGCGGAGCGTCTGGCGGCCTGCGAAGCCCTTCTCAGGGCTCAGGGCCTACCGGTACCAGGAGGAAGGGAGGCAGGTACTCAAGGAACTGGAGGGGTAGGGAGTGGGGGGGGGGGGACAAGACCATGACCCCACTGATATGGGCCTGGACGAGGCCCAGCCCTCCACAAGTGGGAACACGGGGGTTGAACAGCCCCTGAGGAGAGGGGGCAGGCCCATCAATCACCCAGCCTGCTAAAGAGAAGGGACTGGGAGTGACTATGAAACTCGGGGGGGAGGGGGGTGAAATAGAGAGCGAGGCACAAGCTCAAGGGGAAGGAGATGAGCCCCCCATGGGCAGGGATGACTGTGGGGAAGGCTCAAGCGGGGGTCAGATCCCCTCGCAGGGCCTCAGGTGTGGGGGCGATATGGCCCCTGTTCAACCCTCTGGACCTTGGACCTCTGTAAGCCGGGGGAATGACCCCCCAGGTACCCAGGAGAGGTGGGGAGGATGTTTTCGAAAGTGAAACGGCAAGATGGTTACCTGTAACAGGGCAGGTGCAAGACCTGGTGGGGATACCGGGGTGGGGCAATTATCAATGGCACAGGGTGCAAGAGGCAGAATGTAGGGTGCCCCTTCCCCCACCCCAGGGACAGAGCATCCCACAGAGAAGGCGGGGGAGCCCTCCCCTGGTTTGTCTTCCAGCAGGGGATGGAGAACCACCGGCGGCAAGGCGGAGGTATGAGGAACCCTGGCAGACTGAACCGTCTGGTGATGCCGAGCTGAGGAGATGGATAGAGGCCCTAGAGCGGGAATTACAATGGCAGCAGTGTCCCGGTAACCAACAAGGGGACACGGCGGAGCACCAAGCAAGAGTAACGGTTTCAGGTGTGATAATGGGGGCTCCTAGCTTTGTTCCAGATTCGCCCACAGGGGTGGCTGGGGGAAACAATCAAGGGGGACAAACCACCGTACAAGGCCCCCCGGTCAGGCATGGGGAGGGATCAATGATCCCAGAGTCTGGGACACAGGGAATGGGAATTCTGGAAAGGGAGGAAACGGTGGATCCGACTGCCACAAGAAGCCCACAACTGTGAAACCTCGAAGGGGAATGGATGTGGGTGGTGCCGGCGGCACCAAGAAAAGGCCCTGAGGGGCAATTCGAAAAAGGGGGGCAGGCGGAGAGTAGGGGTACCGAGGCCCTTTCTCGAATCCCCCCTCCACAAGGAACAGCAACCACAAATCCCCCCCAGTCGCAATCACAGCCCCCTTCTGAAGCCCCAACCCGCCCACCGGGAGGGCCGATACCTGAGGTTTCAGCTCCCTTTGGGTCCCATCTGACCCAGGCAACTAAGGACAGGGCCCCGAGGGATCCGCGGGTCTGCGAATCGCAGATTTCCCGCGGAATTCCCCTCCCCCCGCGGAATCTCCTGCCCCGCTTACCCCAGCGCAGAATTTCCAGCCTGCGCTGCGGGGACGCGGGGCAGGAGATTCTACGGGGGAAGGGGAATGAACAAACCCTCGGGGCTTCCCCTCCCCAGCCTCCCCACTTGCCAGGGCCCTTTAATTTGCTTACCAGGGATGGCAGCAGCAGCTGCTCCGTCCAGCACGCTCTTTTCCTGCTCGTACTTCCTGGCCCCTCCCGACGGGGCTCTCAGGGCGACGCAGCCAGATGACGTCATCCGGCTGCGTCGCCCTGAGAGGCCCCGTCGGGAGGGGCCAGGAAGTACGAGCAGGAAAAGAGCGCGCTGGACGGAGCAGCTGCTGCTGCCATCCCTGGTAAGAAAATCCTTTTGGGGTTTTTTTGGGGGGTGGGGGGTGGGATTCAAGCACGCCCCAGCAGCTGGGGAGGGCAAGCCCCGGCAGCTGGGGAGGGGAGGCCCTGAGGGTTTACCAGTGCGGGGGGAGGAGGAGGCAAACCAAGCCCCCCCCCCGCATGGTAAATCGCGCCGAGGCGCAGAATTGGCCCCTGACTCCCGCGGAATTTTTTAAAAAATTCCGCGGAAGAATCGGGGCCCTGACTAAGGATAAGACCTGGCGGGGGGAGTACATCGACCTGTTCGCATTATTGTTCAGTGATCCAATACTGGATCACTCAGAACAAATAGGAAGAAAGGAACAGGAAAAATTCAGGCGTCCCAAGGCTGATAGGAATTGGGACAACTGGATGTCAGCCTATGCCATTTATATGGGGGTGATCATGCAAAAGGACCCCAGGCGAGGTTTAGAGCTGCATAAATATGCAGATACAGTGAGGAGGGCGCATGGCACTGGCCCACTAGGAGTGTGGCTTCGCTATGACGAGGTCTTTCGCCACAAAGCAGCAAATACCCCGGGGTTGCAGTGGGACAAATATGTGGCAGACTTGTGATTAGAAAGTATGATCGATGCCAAAAGTGCACCATGGGCGGACAGCGGTCACCCTTTGGTGTGGGGGGGAGTAGCACCGGCCAATGAGCCATTTCGTGGAGAATCCCAAAGATGGGGGCAGGGTGCCACGGGGCCGTGTTGGGATTTCAATAAAGGGAGACACTGTGGGCAGCCTGCCTGCAAGTTTCGACACTCGTGCTCTAACTGTTGGGGGAGCCACCCAGCCACCTCGTGTCCCCGGCCTAGACAACGAGGTGGATGAGGTCGCTTCAGACAAGGTGGCGGTAACCAAAAACCAGGGCAAAATAGTTACTCGACACCCCGTCCTCAGAAGGGGATTGACCCCAATCCGAATTAAGCACCTAGAAAGGGAGTTACAGGGGCACCCAGTGAGAGCTGAGGTAGAGTACGTAGTACAGGGTTTTAAGAATGGTTTCATCATCCCCGCGGCCCAGTTCAATAGGTTAGGGCCGCACGTAACTTGAAGTCCATTGAAGGCCGTGAAGATTTGGTTCGAAAAAAGATTAGGAAGGAAGTGGAAGAAGGGAGGGTGGCAGGCCCGTTTGCAACCCCTCCCATGGCTAACCTTGTGGTCTCTCCTCTTGGTATAGTTCCAAAAAAGGCACCGGGCGAATTCCGGATGATCCACCATTTGTCCCACCCTAGAGGCGGATCGGTAAATGATGCTACACCAAAGGAATTGACCACCATTAAATATGCATCGTTCGACCAGGCGGTGGAAAAGGCAAGGGCCATGGGAGCGGGGGGGGGGGGCAATACTGGCGAAATGTGACATTAAGTCGGCATTTCGCCTGCTGCCAGTACACCCTGATAGTTTTCACCTCTTAGGTTTCTGTTTTGAAAGATCGTATTAATATGATATGGCCATGCCCATGAGGTGTTCCATATCATGCTCTGCATTTGAACGCTTTAGTTCACTTGTGGAGTGGATTTTTAGGCAGCATATACAAACAGTGGAGATAACTAAATATCTCGATGATTTCTTGTTAATTGGCCCTCCCAAAGGACAACAGTGTGTCCGCGCATTGCGCGCATTTCAAGCTATGACGGAAGAATTAGGAATCCCGTTAGCCCCTGAGAAAACAGAAGGCCCAAGTACAATCATCACGTATTTAGGGATCGAACTGGACACAGAGGTGAAACTATCTAGACTACCAGCAGATAAATTAGAGAGTGTGCAAACTAAAGTGCAGGAATGCATGGCCTTGAAAAAGATAACAGTGAGGGCCTTGCAGTCCTTAATAGGGAGTCTAAATTTCACCTGCTGGGTGATCGCTCCAGGAAGAGCATTTCTTTCCAGACTTTACAACAAGCTAAGAGGTGAATTACCCCACCACTACAGAGTTAGGGTAACACAGGAAATGAAGGAGGACTTGTACATTTGGCTGAAATTTCTACAGGAATACAACGAGGTTAGTTTTTGGAGGGAGGAGCTAAGGTTCCGGGGCAGACCTGCAAGTACACTCCGATTCTGCAGGTGGAGCGGGTTTTGGGGTGTATTTTCATGACCTCTGGTGTGCCGCTCCATGGCCAAAGGAATGGCAGGAGACGGGAGTGACTAAAGATCTTACCTTTTTGGAATTTTTTCCAATTGTGGTGGCAGTCCTTTTGTGGACAGAGCAATTTGCCAACCGAACTGTGTTGTTCTGGTGTGACAATATGGCAGTTGTGCATGTCGTCAACACCATGTCATCCTGCTCTCTAAGGGTTATGTCCCTGGTATGGGCATTTGTAAGCCTGTGCTTGGGAAAAAATATTCTGTTCTCCGCCCGGCACATACCTGGCATTAACAACGGCATAGCCGACACCCTTTCTCGGTTTCAGATGAACCGGTTCCGGGAACTGGCGCCGGCGGCCAGGGAATGTGCGGCGGACCCTCTACCACCAGGTGTATGGAATCTTGGGAATCACAGATGAATTCCATCATAAAGGGATCACTGGCCCCCAGAACCCAGATGGCCTACTTCAGGGCTTTTAAGGAATTCCAGCAATTTAGAGTAAGGAAGGGTATGGGTAAGGAATTTCCCATAAAAGAGGACCAGGTAATTCAATTTGCAATGGAACTCCATGATAAGGGTCTCGCTGTCGGAACTGTCAGTGGCAAGGTTGCTGCATTAGTTTTCTTTAATAGACTTAATGGATTCCCGTCCCCGGATAAGGAATTCCTGTTAAAACGAATGTTTGAAAGTTGGACGAGGGCAGCAATAGTTTCCACAGTTTCCATGTCTCCAATAACTCCACCAGTCTTGGCAAGGTTGATCGGGTCTCTCCCGGTTATTTGTCAGGATGAGTTTGAGAGACAGCTGTTTACCACAGCATATGTGGTAACGTTTTTTTTGGGCTTCTGAATTAGCGAAGTGGTACTCACATCCCGAAAAGATACCTCGGGACGGGCGCTAGGGATACAAGACGTCAGATGGAATGACCGGGGGGGTTAAATTGCACCTTAGATATTCAAAACCTGACCAACGAAAAAAGGGGCAGAAGGTGAATCTATACCGATGTAGCAATAAGAATGTGTGTCCAGTCGGACAGATGCAGAAATATTGGAATATTTGCCCACCAAGCCCCAGTGCATTATTCATATATCTCGATTGGAAGCCCCATACCTGTTATCAATTTAATGCGGTCATGAGGGCAGCTCTGTCAAGAGTAGGCCTTGACCCGGGTGCATTTGGGTCCCACTCATTCCGAATTGGGGCAGCTATCACAGCTGCCGCTGCTGGGTTACCAGTTGACACAATTAAGGCAGTTGGGAGATGGAGATCAACAGCATATAAAAAATATATCTGGTCATACCAGAGCCAGTAACACCTTTTTTCTCTTTCCCATAGGGTCCTCCATTAGCAGACTCCCAAGAAGGGTGGTATGGATCATAGGACACAGCCTGGTATGCTGGGCGGAGAAGGCTGCAAGAACAAGCCAGTGGGGGTCTCAATTAGGGTTGCACACCAAATTTGTGATAAAATGGCTGGGCAAGAGCGGGATGAAATGGAACCAATTACTGCCTACGTTACATGCCATGAGAGGTGCCCCAACACCACAGGTATTAGTGGTACATTTAGGTGAAAATGACCTCCCTGCCCGTAAAGGGCTGAATTTACTCATACAGGTCAAGGAAGATCTGGCACTAGTTAAAAGTTGGTTTTCTGACAGAACTAGACGTACGGTAAGCAGAGAGTTAGCTAAGTGGGCTTGTAGTTTAGGTGGTTTAGTGATTAAGCACCCAGGATTGGTGTGAGGTAGGATAGACTTATTTAGAGATGATGGGATTCATCTCTCAGATGCTGGTAATGAAATTTATGTCCAAGCACTGGCCCAACATCTGGGGTCGTTTATTTGAGAGGCTGTGGGTGGCGGGGAAGGCAGTCCTGCCTCCCCCTTCGTGGCAGGAGTCCAGTATGCGATTGTAGGTAAATAGGAATAAGTAGGATAGGATGAGACATCTCCTAAGAGATGGGGAGGTGATACCCAGCGTGATGCGTGGCACAGCAGACGCTGGAGTCATGACCCTCGGAGGAGTGGTTTTCCAAGGCCGGAAAGGGCATGCACTGTCCACCAGACTGGGAAGCCACGTAACTTCTGGCTCGTGCCCAGAGTTGGGCTTGTTCCCCCGGTTTTCAGCCAGAGCCTTTGTGTTGTCAAAGGGGGAACTGTTTAGAGACGGCACTGATGCTGGAAGGCACATCAACGCCAGTGACCAAGTTAAATAAGGTTGTTCATTAGCTAGCATACTGGACCCGGAATTGCCAGGCAATTTACCCACCGGCCTCTCTGGTTGTTATGAATAAAGAATGCGGCCAGCAATTTAACCAAGCAATGTCTCCGTGTCTCATTGGGTGCGCCGACAAATGGTCAGATACTTATATGACTGCTGAACAGGTTTTAAAATCTCTTACATTTCACATACGAGAAATAAAATCACATTATACTGCAGCTATTTTTGGATGTTTAAAATGCATTCTGCTGATCTGGTTGAGCTGATTAAACAAACTGTATCATGGATGATAATTTGTATACTACATATTTGCCTGGAGGAATTTGAATTTACAGGAGCCATAAAATCCTGAAAAATCAGTATTTATAAGTCAAAACACTTACAGAGCCTCCAGCACTACTGGTGAATTGCTATAATTTAGTGCATTTGCTAACGTGTTTTCTTATGTGAAAGTCTACTAGCTCAACACACAGGACTGATCTGGTCAAGAATTTTTGTAACATAACCTGATACGCTATCCATTTCCTCTTCCTTGTTATAACATGTCTGTTCTGAGTGTAATGAAAATTCAACTTTTTAAACATTTCTTTCTCAAAAGCTTTTTTGGCACTGATCTTTAATCTCTGTGTGTGTATGTGTGTGTGTATTTTTTATATATATATTTCCTATTACAAAATGCAGTCAATTAGTAGCCAAAATTAATATTGGATGAATACAAACAAGAAGTACTTATTTTGAGTAAGATAATTTAAAACGAAATAGAGCTTTCCATGATTTGCTGAACACTGGGCAGTGACACATCTTTAAGGTGTTAACAGATGAGAGATCAGTCTGCTGGAGTCCAGGGTTGCTCCTAGGGATGTGCGAACAGAACCGAGTTCGTAAATTTGGTTTGGTTAGAAAATCGAGTTCGGTTCGAAAGTTTGGTTCGGCCAACTGAACTATCCGAGTTCGGTTGAATTCTGAACTTTCAAACCAAGTTCGTACATTCAAAACTGGGTTTTTTTTGTCTTCCGAACTAGTTCGGTCAAATTCAGCTTCAGTTTGAAAGTTCGGTTCGGACGACCGAACTATTTGAGTTCGGTCGACTGAACTCCGAACTTCCGAACTGTGTTTGCACATCCCTAGTTGCTCCGTGGAGCCCACACACAGCTTGCCCATCTGTCTGGTTCTGCCAGAGAAACCAGACAGATGGGCAGGCATTCCTCCCCACCATGCTCCTCACCATTACTACTACCATCACTGAGATGTGTTCGCTCCCCAGACCACTCTGGGAGCTCTGCCCAGACTCTATGGTCCTGGTGGACCTGCACGCACCCTGACAGGATGCAGCCATGTGGGTGCACATTTACCTGCATCAGCCAACATTTAAGCAGGCCCCACATTTGCCGGGATGATGCTGTGAGTAGGAGTCATGGGGCAAGTGGGTGGCTGGCCAACATCTGGTAGTCACCTAAGAGACAGGCAGGTGGCCACCCATCCTGGGCTGGTGCAGAGTGCCAGAGAAACAGACTCTTGTCTTTTTTCACCCTCTCACCATGTTGTAATATGTGTGTTTCCCCCAATAATGTGAGACGCTGAATATGTATTTATCTTCCAGTAGAACCACTGTGGTTCCCAACTGGTAAAAGATAGTAAGGATGTGATCCTAGCATATGCCAGGATTTACTTTGCAAGGAGATTTCTCTTAATTTTGAACAACAAAATCTATTATTGGACTCTGGATAGCCCCAAAGCACAGCACAATAGAAATTGCTGACTTTCCCCTGATATTGATGATAGAAAAAGCATTAATTTTGCATGATTTCAAAGAAAATCCATATATCTGGTCCATGAACCAGAGACTTCAACTGCATTTAAAAACCTCAATTTTGCCATCAGTGGCCAACAGATAATTGGCACTTGCAAGAGGCCTCAGCCAACCTCAGAGGCCATGACAGGACATAGGGGAAGAGGTGGTCTTCCAGATACCTGGCAACACTGACACTGGTGTAGCTAGGCCAATTTTGGCAACCATTCACTGAAGAGGGGCTCTTCCCAAAGGACCTCTGAATTTTTCAGTGTACTCAGTGCACTCATTGTACTCAGCCCGTGTTCAGCTCAAAATGAGGTGACTTTCCATTGATTTTATGCTTTACTGTGAAAATTTTACCCATCTGTAGCTACTACGTATACCAAAGAACATAAGGTGACCTTTATAGTATGCTAAAATTTGAGTTGTTAAAGGAATATAAACAGCCTATAAAACTAAATGCAGAAGAGACAACATATTTGTTTCAATTAGAATCAAGCTCTTCACAACGGAATGTTTTACTTGGAGGTCTTTGACCATTTTTCTGCCCTTGCATTTCTTTCCTTCCTTTCCTCATTCTGGTTCTGATAGCAATGACCATGACCGCTTGCTGGGATAGCGACAATACCAACAGGCAAGTCTCACGCAGGCCACTCTTCCCTAACAGTTAGAACAGCCCAATGACTTGTAACCCCAGTTTATATGTTCTCAAAAAAACCCTCAACTACTTTTTCAACTGAAATACCAAGGAATTGACTACTGCAGCTTTTATAGTGGCATTCTTATATTCCAGTAACACAAGCAAGTAACAAATTATGTGCAGTATCTATTTGCTAGAGTATTAAAGATCGCAGGATTTATGGAGGGTGTCTGTCAGAAAAAGCTGCTGTACGCTCTTGGTGACAGGAAGGATTCTAGATGAAACAGGCTGAGATTGCAAAGAAGCCACTCAGTGCTCTGGAATGGAGAGGAGTGGCCAAAAAAGAGCAAGTTGGAATCTCCCTGAAGGAGGTGTAGCTAGAGTAGAAATGTATTGTTCTAGAAAAGTTCCTTGGCTTCTACAACAGGTCTATTTTAAAGCCCCACCTGTGAACTAAAATAGCATTCTCTACATGTCTAAAAATCAGAAACACAATAGAAAAACAAGGCAGTTGAATTCTTCCTGCTGTGTAGCAACGACTTGTTGGAACAAGGGACTGTAATTTACAACTCTCTTTCCCAGTCCTAGTGAATGGGCCCCAATAGCTCTGTTTTGCATTTGGTTATTGTCTGAAATTGCCCTTTGATCTCATAATACTGTGGTTAGAATACTCAAAGATCAGACAGGGGAAAGAGAGTTAAAATCCAGCCTCGAGGCTGGATTACTGCAACACGCTCTACGTGGGGCTGCCTGAGAAGCTGGTCCGGAGGCTGCAGCTGGTGAAGACTGCCGTGGCCCGTCTCCTTACTGGGGCGGGCCACAAGGAGCACATGACACCTGTACTCTGCACTGGCTGCCTATAAAGCACTGGGCTAGGTTCAAAGTGCTGGTTTTGACCTTTAAAGCCCTTCATGGTCTGGGCCCTGCTTATCTGCGGGATCGCCTCACTCCCCATGTGCCCGTGAGACCCCTGAGATCGTCCGTGGGGGCCTTTTTGGAGGTTCCCCGGGTGAGACGGGTGGCCACTGATGTGAGATCTTTTTCAGTGGCTGCCCCTGTGCTGTGGAATTCACTCCCGGAGGAGGCTCGGTTGGCCCCCACCCTCCTGTTGTTTCGACGTTTGTGTAAGACCTGGCTGTTCTGCCAGGCTTTTGGCGAGGGGGGGGGATAGGGTGGGGCAGGTGGGGTTTGGGAGGGAGGGTGTGTTTTTATTACTTGTTTTAAAATTTCTAGATTTATTTTAAAACGTTTTATTGTTGAATTATTTTTTTGTGCATGTTGTTCGCTGCCCCAAGCTGCCTTTGGGCAGGAGGGGTGGGGGTGTGTTTCTATTACTTGTTTTAAAATTTCTAGATTTATTTTAAAATGTTTTATTGTTGAATTATTTTTTTGTGCATGTTGTTCGCTGCCCCAAGCTGCCTTTGGGCAGGAGGGGTGGGACATAAGTTTTGAATAAATAAATAAATTTTTTAAAACCCTTAATGCTGGCAATGAGCAAATACTGGCTGTTTTTAAATGGACAAAACTGGGGTGAGGTGGGGCGGGTCTGTGCGTACCACGTGGAGCGCACATGCACCGCCATTGAGTGGGGGGCATTTAAACAGGATGGGATGGGTGTGTTCCCTACCCATGCACCACCCACTCCTGTCCCCACACGGAGCATCCCATATTGTCTCCCGATGCTCCGTGTGTGGGCATGAGTGGGTATATGGATCACGGTAGCGTGAACTCACCCACACCCTCTTCAGATAGGTGCTCAAGGTGTGTGTGTGTGGGGAGGTGGGGGGATGAGCGGGCATGTCCCAGTTAAAAACGGCCTCTGTGGCCTCCTCTATAATCACAAGATGATAGTGAGAATTCTGTAACTAGCCAAAGGTTGTAGTAAGGAAGGAAGAGGAAAAATAAAGAAACCAAAAGGAAGGACACCAGGATCCAGAATCGGAGCCTATGGAAGCTCTGAAAATTAGTCAGCAAACTGTTTAGAGTGCTACTTCTGGACAACAAGCCTGTGGAAAGGCCAGAATCCATATAGGGCTGACACTAGGTTATTCTTGTTCTCTCTACAGCAGAGGTATTTTCATTGCTAAAGCATGGCAACTTTACTGCCTAACCTATGTTGAAAACCTCTTCCCAGCTCATTATCTTGATCACAGGAAGTTAGGAGAGACCTACAGGGATAAGCAGTCATATGCAGAATTGGGTAAATATTTTGTGGTTGGTTCGCTGAGGCCCCTAGCATAAAACTCTTCAAAGGGGGTATGGAACCTAATGAATACAGCTGTGATAACACTCAATCGGTCTTTGTTCTTTCATGGGATTTATTTGAAAGAGATGAAATGAATGTTCTGCACCTCACCTGCCAGTTCTGTAAAATTGCTTCACCTGTTTACAGGACATTACTCAAAATTGCTTTCATTTTTTATTATTTACTCTTAAATATTTCATTATTTAAATTGTCTAGATACAGCACTGAAATAACATTCCAGTCATAAATCTATTGAAGTGTCCTAAGACTTTATGTCTTGCTGAGAAACATTCTCCCAAGAACACCCGACATTCATTTATTATTCAGTATCATCTGCAGTTTGCTGAATTCCCATGAAACCCATTTTCAGATTTTGGAGCATGACTTCCACCCTAAAATTATGCATTTTTTTTTATCATATGGACACAGTACTTAAATTAAAACTATGGAAAGGTCTCTAAGCCATAGAAACATACATCTATCTATCTATCTATCTATCTATCTATCTATCTATCTATCTATCTATCTATCTATTTTAAAGGGCACTGCAGTTGATCAGGGTAGGATAGATTTACATTCACTGTGTGGTCCTGTCAGGACAACAGGGGAGAGCCATTTTCTATATTTATATGGAAACTATGTAATGACTTCATCTGAGCACGATATGAGCGCTCATTTTACAGTCAACCATAAATAAGATCAGGAATTAGCTCAATAAATTGAATTAGATTTCCCCTGCTCTGTTTCTGATGAACATGGATTACAGCAATATTTATATGAGAGAGAGGAAGCATAAGTGTTCTTTTGTCTAATGTATTATGGCAAGCACGAAAACAGACATTCATTTCAGCTTCAAGCATAAGAAAGTGCTTTTATGAGCTGTTACACAATTAATTTACATTCTATCAAACCTATTAACACAGCCAGCTGTCTTGACATTTAGGCTGTATCATACTGTCTTTTTAAAAAGGAGAACACATCCCACTAGCCTCTATAGGAAGCTCTGCTTGAATAAGGATGGTATTATCTTTCCCTTTGTTATCAACCAGGTTTTCATTACAAGATTAGGAATTTCTGGCAAAGGGGGTTTCTGCAATAACATCAAGGAGTCAAGGACACTACAAAAACATTTCAGTGTGAATCATTATAGGGATACTTTTGGCCTCTGAAATCTCCTGGAGGTATCTTAAAATTCCTTATACATCAGTTAATAGAAAGGAAAGGATCAGAGAAGTCTCGTCCTTCTCCTTTCTTTTTTTTCTTCCAGCTTAGCATATGAGAAGCATATGCTCCTTTATTGGAACTATAGTGCTGATCTTGCAAGTTACTCTGCAGGGATCCATCTGTGTGAAGTAAGAGGCCTTGGTCACTTTAAATTAACATGAATGGAAATTAACATTTTCTGCAGTGGAAGTGGGGTAGCCCCATGATCAAACCTATGCAAGACAGCCCCCTGACATGCAACCTTAGCATAAACCAGGGCTTTTAGTAAGATTAGAACTACCATAATTTTCCAACAAGCCTAGGGTGAAAATAAAGGAGAGGACAGACCACATTAGCACCCACCAGGTGGGTGTTTGCCTGCCCATCTATTAGGTGTTTGCCAGATGTCAGTCCGCACCCCCCGCTCATGCAACCTCACCATGCAGGCCAGTGAGTGCTAATTCGTGCCCACATTGCCATGTCTTGTTAATTAAGTTGCGTGCAG
Organism: Sphenodon punctatus; assembly: GCA_003113815.1. Classification (NCBI taxonomy): domain Eukaryota; kingdom Metazoa; phylum Chordata; class Lepidosauria; order Sphenodontia; family Sphenodontidae; genus Sphenodon; species Sphenodon punctatus. Next base: position 848,134 of record QEPC01002135.1, on the reverse strand, counting down.
CCTCACCCGCATCCAGGCCTGCCAGCACCATCGAGTCACACCTAGACTGGCTGCTGGAGAAGACAGGGTGATTGCGCTCTCACCTGACAGGCGGTTGCAAGAGGAGAGACCGAGGCAAGAGGTGGAGGAAGGACCTTCTCTAGAGGAGAGGGAATGCACCCGCATTTCTCTCTCAGATTGGGAAAGGAACCAAGGGGAGTGAGGCTCCTATGGAGGATCCACGGGCTCTTGAATTCCCCTCGATTCCTTTCCCAAATAGAAAGAGGAGTGCAGGTGCAGATCCTCTGGAGAAGGTCTTTCCTGCACCCCCTGCTCTCTCCTCTTGTCGCCGCCTCTCAGCTTAGAGAGAGTTATCACTCTTTCCTCTTGCAGCCATCTCTCAGTTTTGAGAGCACGGGAGTGCTGCTTCTGATGGAAAGGGAAGAAATCTCTGTTTGTGACTCCCCCCTCCTCCCTTTCCATCAGAGCTAGGGCTGGGGAGCGGGAAAGCGCTGAGTGGCACCACTTATGGTGGCTACCACTAGCGCATGAAATGTGTGCAGGGGGCTGCCCATTTATTAGCTCTTACTGCTAAAACATGTGAGTGAAGGCTGCGCGGACTGAACACAGACTCCAGCGGGCTATTGTTTCATCTAAAAACTGCCTATATCTAGGCAGTTTAGAGATTTACATGACAATTGGTCCTCGTATTACCTTTCTGCTTAATTCTGTAATTTGATTTTGTTACAGTACCACCTTTCTGAAAGCACGGAGTGTAATAGTTTAAATACCTATTGCTGAACAAAGAGAATTTTCCTATTCAAGTTCACCTTTCTTGTAATGGGCTGGGTCATGGGCAGTGGTTGAGGAGGACCAGGACTTCACTAAGTCCTGTCAGGACCAGGACTGGCACCATGGTCCCCAGAGAAGAGGGGGAGCGGGCAAACAGGAGGTAGCATATGTGGGAGTGCAGGAACTGGAGGATGGATGAGGCTGAAGGTAGCAATGGCTGGACTGCGGAAACTGGAGAGCAGTGAAGTCAGACGTTAACAAGGACTGGAGTGTGGGAACTGGGATAAGCTAAGCAAGACAGAGGCCTGGGAGCAAAACTCTGATCTGTTGCACTGGAAAGGTTAAGGGGGAGACATGGAAGTTAAATGCCTTCCTCCAGCCAATCCCTAAAGAGGTTACATCTAGCCAATCAGGAACTCTGTGAGCCAGGCTGTTGTCAAGCACAGAGGACTTGTATGCCCAGGCTGAAGCTCTTAGCTGCTTCCAGATGGCTTGCTGGGCAAGATATCTGTCCCCAGAGCCAGAAGCTGTTCAAGCCCCAACAGCTCTGATATTTCTGAATTTACAAATTAGAAACTTTGGCTACAATCCTGAAACTTTTTACTCGTGAGGAGTCCCACTGATGGAACACTCATAAGTAAGTGGTTTCAGGATTTCAATTGTCTGACAATTTTATTTGATAAATCACTACAATGATCAAACTATTATTTACCCCTTTAGGCACAAAATACCATGCAGATTTTTAGACTGCTTTGCTACCCCCAGTAAGGATCAATCTTTTGTGCACTCTTAATTTCAGGAAGAGAAATGCCTACTGGAGGAGACTTGTAAATATTAATAGGGAAAGTAATCATTTATTAGCATTGACAAAATGGAAAAGTTCGGACACTGTGGGAGCACTGATTAAAATGCTATAGATGCTGGAGTTTGAAAGAACAATTTATTTGAAAAATAGTCTGCAGAGTAATTAAGATCAAGTGACACAAACTACTCAAATATCAGTGGTGGTGTCAAGTTAAATCCCTTGCTGACTAAATGAATATCTCACGAAGTACTTTACAATAAAGCAAATGTTTTATGACTGTTAATCTCTCTAATTTGCCTGGATATGAAATGGTATCAAATTTTATAGAATAATTTAGGCAAGGGAAAACAAATCTTTCAGTGCCATCTTTGCAATTTTGCCACGTTCTTTACAGGAAAGAACTCATCAAACCAATTGTAAATCCTCAGTTCATAAGGTAGGAGACAAAAGGTAAGGTTTTGATCTCACCAGCCAAAAGAGGAATGGTTGCTCTTTTAAAATACAAAAGCTATCACCAGGACTCTTTTGATGCCACTTCTTTGGATACATCTCAAGATATCAGAAATGTCATTCTGCAATTCCATTTTCCTTCAGGCAACAAGGTTAACTCATTGCCAGGGAAATAGTAAGAGGTCAGATCCTCCCAAATCAATAATAAACTGGGTTAAAGATATCTTTCAGGAGGAACAAGTTCAATTAAAACCACTAATAATGAGCCGAAAGGGAAGGTTAGCATTGGAAAAAGAAACACAAGACCTCTTGCTAAATAGGTGAACTGAAGATTCATATCAACCTGAATTACACTGAAACCTTCAACTTAACAAGTGAGTCTGAAAAATAGAAAGGTCAGTTTGTTTCAAGGAGACTCCTTAATGAGTTGGAGAATGGAGGCAGGGGGAAGACCAGAATGTAGTTTCTGAGCATTAGAAAATCATTCAACATAGAAACATGTTCTGAATTCAGTAAAGAGGAGGAGGAAAATGTTATGATCAATAAATGAAGGATACTTATGAAACTCTTATGTCCCTTGATTTTTCTCCATAACAGTTTATCAGAAAAATTTATTTACTCTATACATTCTTTATACATTCACAAGAAAAGCTCCCCAAACTCTACCTTTGGGTGCAAACAAATGAGACAGTAACCCACATTAGCCCACAGTTCACCTTCTCATCTGTTAGGTGGCTGCTAGGTGTTTGCCCGCTTCCAACATGGGGTGGGTGGCCAGATGCTACTCGACGCGTCGTCCAGGAAAGGTGGTTGATGTACTGCAGACTAAGGTTGGCTCAGCTGGTCTAATGTGCACCCTCCTGTCTGTTAGGTGCTACACAGCCCCTGTATGTGATGAGATCCACCAGCACCATAGGCATGGCCACGAAGTTGGCAAGGATTAGGCCCAGGACACACACACACACACAGAGCTGCCTGTCAGTTGATGGTGTGGTCAGGAGAAGCTGCCACCAGCAGGTAAGGAGGAAGGGACAGAGGGTGGAGGGTCCCAGAGCTGACCCAGCCCAGCCCTGTGCGGTCAGTCCCTCACTCTCTTCTGCCTGCCCTTTGCTCCTGGCCTTGTGCCCCAGGCAGCAGTGGTGGCGGGCCCCAGGCATCCAGCATATGCCATGGGCACTGCCTCCTCCCATGTGCTGGGTTGGGACCCACTTCAGGGCAAAGGAGGCGCTCTCTGGCCATGGCTGTCTGGGCAGAGTCACTGTTTTTATTTATTTTTTATTTATTTTATTTATTTATATAAAATTTGTATCCCGCCCCTTGGTGGCCACCCACCTCGCCCGGTGAACCTCCAAAAAGGCTCCCACGGACAATCACAGGGGTCGCACAGGCACATGGGGAGTGAGACGATCCCGCAGATAAGCAGGGCCCAGGTCATGAAGGGCTTTAAAGGTTAAAACCAGCACCTTGAACTTAGCCTGGTGCTTTATAGGCAGCCAGTGCAGAGCCCGGATCACAGGTGTCATGTGCTCCCTGTGGCCCACCCCCATAAGGAGACGGGCCGCGGCATTCTGCACCAGCTGCAGCCTCTGGACCAACTTCTTGGGCAGCCCCATAGAGCGCGTTGCAGTAATCCAGCCTCAAGGTGATGAAGGCATGGATGACATGGCGAGGTCAGAGTCTGAGAGATACGGCCGAAGCCGCCAGACAAGATGTAACTGCCGAAACGCACTCCCTGCCACGGCCACAACCTGAGATTCCAAGCTGAGCCGTGAATCGAGGAGCACGCCCAGACTCCGCACTTGAAAGACCATGGGAGGGCAACCCCCCCCCCCAACAAGAAGAGATTCAACTACTCCTAGGCCCCCCAAGCCCTCGCCCACCAACATCACCTCCGCCTTGTCAGGATTCAATTGCAGATGGCTCAACCTCATCCAAGCCCCCACAGCTGACAGGCACTGGGAAAATAAGGAGACTGCATGACCTGGGTCAGTAGAAAAAAAGAGGTAGAGCTGAGTATCATCAGCATACTGATGACACTGCATGCCCTGAAACCCTCTCACGATCTCCCCTAAAGGCTGGATATAGATGTTAAACAAGAGGGGGGACAGAATGGCACCCTGCGGGACTCCACATGTGAGGTCCCAGGGAGAAGATGTACACTCCCCCAAGACTACCCGGTGAGTTCTCCCGGCCAGGAATGAGTTAAACCAGTCCAAGACCGTCCCGCCAATCCCGGCAAGGTCCCGCAGGCGAGCCACTAACACCTCATGGTCGACTATGTCAAATGCAGCTGAAAGGTCTAGCAGGACCAATAAGGTCTGATAACCCTGGTACAATGCCAGATGGAGATCATCAACCAAGGCCACCAATGCAGTCTCCGTACCATACCCAGGCTGAAACCCAGGCTGAGAGGGGTCAAGGAAACTGGTGCGGTCCAGATGTTCCTGGAGCTGCCGTGCCACAGCCCACTCAATAACCTTCCTTACAATGATTTATTTATTTTATTTCTTGGCATTTCTATGCCGCCCCCTCATGCCCATGGCATCTCGGGGTGACTAACAGTACAATAAAACAATAAAATACATTAAAAACCGACATCAATTTTAAAATAATTTTAAAAACTCCAAACCTAACCCTACCCTCTAATTTCCCCAAATTCCCCACCCCATCAATCTCCCCCATTTACCCCTCCCTCCCACCCTCCCCTCCAAAGGCCTGGGTGAATAGCCAAGTCTTGCATGCCCACTGAAAGGCGAGCAGACCCGGGGCCAGGCAGGCTTCCTTCGGAAGGGAGTTCCACAACCGTGGCCCGACCACCGAGAACGCCCTCTCCATGGTGGCCCCCGCTTTACACAGGAGACCTCCAGATAGGCGCCCCCAGTGGATCGGAGGGTCCGTCCTGAGTCACGGAAGGTTAGGCAGTCCCTAAAAAGGGAAGGTTAGAGACAGGACGGTAGCTGGCAAGCGCATCCACATCTAAAGGTGGCTTCTTCAGCAAGGGACGCACCACAACCTGCTTAAGGCTGGGCACCACTCTACCCTGCCAAAGGGACGCATTGATAACCATCGCCAGCACCGTCCCTAGCGTCTCCCTGGAGGCTTTCACCAGCCAGGATGGGCACGGATCGAGTTGACAACTGGTGGCCCTAACAGACCCCAGAACATCCGTCGCATCAGCTGGCATCACTTCCTGAAACTCAACCCAAGAAGATGGACCAGACGGGGCCTCTGCAACCTCACGCTCCTCACTTACTGCCTTCAAAGGGGAGGTTAGAGACCAGCTGATAACTGGCAGGAGCATCAGTGTCAAGAGATGGTTTCTTGAGCAGGGGCCTAACCACAGCCTCCTTCAGGCAGTCAGGCACCCTGCTCCCCCGAAGGGAGGCACTAACCACCCCATCCAGTAATGATCGTAACGTCTCCTTGCTGGCTTTCACCAACCAGGATGGGCATGGGGCTTTCACCAACCAGGACGGGTATGGGGATTGTTCACAAGTGGGTGGCACGAACAGATCCCATCAAGGACTCCACATCGGCAGGCGACACAATCTGAAACCGATCCCACAAAACAGGACAGGACGGGGCATCCATAGCCCCAAGATAATCCTCTCAAATAACCGTGGTACCAAAATCGTGGTGGATGCGAGCAATCTTATCTAAAGTACTTGATAAACTGGTCACAGCGGTCACTGGATTGCTCCAGGTCCAGGTGGAGGCAGGCAGGACTGACCAAGCCTTTCACCACCCGGAAAAACTCCACTGGACGTGACTTTGCAAATGCAATCAAGGCAGCAAAGAACTGCCTCTTTGCTGCCTTCACCGCCACAGCATAGGCCTTTAAACTGCTCTTATGCTGCGACTGATCATACTGGTCGCGAGTCTGGTGCCACCTTCGCTCTTACCGCCTGCTCTCCCGCTTCAAACACTGCAGGCCCTCAGGAAGCCAAGGAGACCTGCGGGAGACTTGGGAGGGCAGCAGACGCCTGGGAGCCACTCTGTCAATGGTCTCGGCCAACAAGGTGTTCCAGGAGGCTACGAGATCATCGACAGAGCGGGTGTCAAGGTCAAGGGGAAACTCCCCCAGAGCATTTCGGAACCGATCCGGGTCCATAAGTCTCCGGGGGCGGACCAATCTAATAGGTCCTGCATCCCGCTGGGGGATGACATGCGCCAGGATGCACGCCTTAAGGAGGTAATGGTCAGACCATGACAAAGGCTCCACCCCCCTAACTCCTACTAACTGACCCCCCGCCTCAAGGCCGGTGCAGAAAACTAAATCCAGTGTATGTCCCTCCTCATGTGTGGGGCCACAGATGATTCGGGACAGGTCCATGGTTGTCATGGAGGCCATGAACTCATGCCTCGCTCCTCCAAGATTGGTATCAGTGTGGATGTTAAAATCCCCCAGGACCCCTAATCTAGGGGTCCGGAGGATCACGTCTGACACCAGATCAGCAAGAGCATGTAGGGATGCCACTGGGCAATTGGGTGCATGGTACACCAGCAGTACCCCTAATCTGCCCTTGGCCAAATCCAACACAAGATGGACACACTCAACACCTGGTGGAGTCTGCACCAGATACCTGCTAAAAGACAATGCATCCTTGATAACAATGGCTACACCTCCCCGTCCCTCCAGCCGAGGCTGATGCTGCACAGAGAACCCAGATGGAACAAGATCAGCCAAGATAGGCCCCAATTCATTGTCCAGCCAGTTCTCTGTAATACACACAAGGTCGGCGACCCACTCTGGGATTAACTCCTGGATGGTAGATGTCTTATTGACAATCGACCTCACGTTCAGCAGCACCAAACCAAGGCCTGGAGTTTAGGAGTGATCTGCTGCTGCTGGCTGCTTTTCACGGGCCTGATTCTGCTTCTGGCAGTTGGTAGCTGTTGCTCCACAGACTGAATCCTGCCTCTGTGTTTGGTTTCGTGGCCCAACCCGGGGTGTGGGGGCAGTGTGGCAACTGCATGAGAGGTTGAAGTGTATTCAGGTCTCTGCGTTGGCCCAACAGCCCACAGGTTGGGAAGGAGATCTGACCGGCTGCTGTCTTGCATGTTTTCACCCACTGTCTTCAAGTGCACAAAACTATGCTCCAGGATGGGCTAGCATGCATCGAACACTCACTTTCACATCCACGGGAAAAAATGTGGCCTATTGGTTGAGTTTTAATTACAAATCTTAGAGTGTCCATTGGTAAATCTTCAATATTGTGGAAACACTTTTCTTCGCATATAATTGTACGAATGTTGACTATTAAAGGAAATCACAGGTTTTAAATCAAGCTTAATGTTTCAGCTTTAATAATCAGTGTCTAGAACCCACGTTCAGCATTATCCCTTTCCTACTGTGATGCTCTCATACTTTGGGGGGTGGGGCACAAAATTGCTAGTTCTGCTGCCAACGAATACCTCTCACAGAAAGGTTGACCCATGATAGAACTGTAAAAATATAAAAGCCAAATTCATAGCATAACAGATATTTTTATATGCAAATCATTACACTTCATTGTCTGTGAAGAAATCTTGGCATTCTACCTTTTTCAATCTAATTTTGGAAACTGAGAACATTGTGCTAATGTACTCATTGTGCTAATAGGAAGCTGCTGCATGAAGAAAAATGAACTCTTGCCAGTTGCTTAGGGGTTTCTAAGTGCCAAGCAAGATGATGTTGCTCTTATCAAAGAAAAATGTATCTAAATGTTTGAGGATCCTCACAGTGTCGATATTTGTTGAGACAGCAATAGTTTATCATGCTGGATTGTTGCCTATCAAATCTTGAGTTCAGAAATCATCAAATTAAGACCCAACTTGACAAAGTGGCATTGGAAATTATTTCATTTGCATGTCGAATTTGTGACTATCGAGATAATTTGATTGCAGATTCTGACATAATTTTTATAGTTCAAACAATGCCTGCCATTCAGAACAAGTATACATACAAAAGGCAGTTTGTAGCTTCTTTAATATCTGTCTTATTAGTAATCAGGATATTATTAACCAGAGGTGAAATATTGTGAAGTATGAGTTTCGGCAATACTATTCTAATGTTGTTAAATGACAAAAAAGTTGTAGCTTATGTTCAAAAGGAGGTTAATGACTACATATAATATATGGTGAGCAAGTTTTCCTGTGTTTACATGTAGAGGGAACAACATAATAGCGTATCTCCAGTCTAAAAATCAGTATCTTTGGGACAGAAATGCATAAAACATTGCTTTATGTAGTAATGGTATGCAGTTATGCTGATTAGAACTGAATATATATACACTTTCAAAGACTTGTTTTGGTCTTCAGAAAATAAGATAAATACATAGAAATTATAGTGTAGGATTTCAAAGAAACCTATTATAAGCGTTCTCTTTCTGCAATAATTCAAGCAGTAATATGAAGGAGAAGCTCCGACAGTGATTCTACTACTCCCTTGTTGGCCTTTAGGACCCTAGTTTCAATCACTAATCCAGATGCTAATAGACTTTCCCCTATTACTGGAAATGATATCAGATGCTTTCAAAATTTCTCTGGGAGAAATAGAACACTTATCCCTCACAGTTGCAATATTAATTGCATGCTTCACGTTGGACACGGACAGTCTCTAAAACCAACAAGCTTTTCACGATGAGCTATCAGATACCATTCACACTTCATAACATTTATACAAAGAAAAAAAAAAGAATTTGTTGGGGAAAAGCTAGTTATTATATAAAGGATTTTGTTAGAGAAAATAAATAATCCTCGTGCAAATATTTTATATCTACCAGTAAATCAGTTTAAGTCTTGATTTTTTCTGCTAAACCCTAAAGGGATGGACTCAAGAAAAAAAGCAGCTTCTGTAGCTTATTAGAGATCTCTTCCCACCCCACCCCCAACAACATGTCTGAGAGGAGGCAGCTTAGTGGTCTAAAAATAAATGTCAGTTTTATATTTTGCAATCTCTGGACAGTTGGCATCAACCATTCACCTGATTTTCACGTATATTAATTCCACGTCCTTTATCTATGTCAGTCTTTCACATGAGCTCTTGATAACAGAAGTTCTACCCCTCCCGCACACTACCATGTCACTTTTTCTAACTTGGAGTGTCTTTTGTGATCTTGTCCATATTCTCTCCTTCAGTACCCTTAACCCCTTTGCAGTATGGGTAAAAACAGGCATGACAGTGGCCTGCTGTGGCCCACTTTGGACCAGACCTCCCTGGCACATGCGTGCAGGCGCCGCCAGTTGTTGGTCCAGGATTGCCCCGGGGTGTGTCGATGGCTAGCCTGGGCTGTGACCTCAAAAAACATCCAAGGTCATAGAACAGGCTACGGTCCAACTAACTGGGCCAAAGTGGGCTATCACATTTGTTCCCGGGCCACCAACCTGGCTGCCATTGCTGCCCATCATGGTAGGGGGCAGGACGCTATGCAGGGGTGGGACCGGCTGCACGCTCCTGCTTCTCCCTGCCCACCCCAGCAGGGGTCACTTTTGTTTGGTGGCCTGGCCCAGCTTGTTTCCGATGCGGTTTTCTTTCCAGGGCTGGATGCAGCCGCCACCGTCACATGTTGTTTTACCCAATGTTGCTTGTTGTGTAGCTGATGGTTGACCACCCCTGCAATGGTTACATTTAGTGTTTCAACTTTAGCCATTAATATCCCAGTTTTTACTTTTAAAATCCAGTCACCCTTGAGCAGTGGTTCTCAATTTCTTTTTAATCATGCCCCCCTTCTATTGATCAGTCAAACCTGAAGCCTCTCCCCACACCACACACACATACATATTTATTGTTCTCTCTCATCTTCTTCCAACTTCCCACTTTCCTCTTGCTTCCCCTCTGTCTTCCTCTTGCTACCACATCATTTTGGACATTCCCTTTAACTCAGTAAGGGTGTAAGGGTGTAACACTGGGCACTGTCCATTTATGTTTTCAAGCCTCTCTTCAGAAATACGTTAACTAGGAATTTATGTATAATGAAAAATATAATTTTCACAATTTTAGCATGAGTCTTGTGATTTCAAAGTGTTTACAAACCCCTCGAGAGAACTACCACTGAACCTTTTAGCAGGGTGCAGAATGCACTCTCAATTTTGATGCAGCTCTGTTAGAGGACGAATAGAGGAGCAGGCCAGAGATGCTAGAACTCTTGTTGATGTTCAAGTTCCCTTCATGGTCTAGAAAACTTAGAAAGGGTTCTTTCCTCTTTCTCCTCATGCTTGTGTGTTCAGAAAATGTTAACCACAGACCAGCACAGTTTGGTCTCACTACTGATTATAAAATGAGCAGGAAAAGCAAATCTCTCAGGACTTGTTCACACAAACTCTTATTTCCAAGTACTAATCCCCTAACCTTACTCTCATGAAGTTTGTGTTTACAATGATGCAGAAGCCACAGTGAAAAAAGAGGAATATAATATGCTGGTTCCCCTTGTCCTCTGTAATTGTTCATACAAACAGAACTATGTATCTGAAAGACTCCCTCTCCTATCGTGCTCTGTTGCAATACTTGTGGTCAGCTGGGAGCACCCTCTTGAAGGTACTATCTTCCAGTTTTGCTTGTACAATGAGGGCATGCAGGGGGGCGTGCTCAGTTGCTGCCCCACAGTTGTAGAACTTCCTCCCCTGGAGGTCCGCCATAGTCCACACGCCAGAGCATATTCCGGAGGCATTGCAAGACTTTCTTTTTCGCAAAGCATTTAGCAGGCTTTTAGGGTTTTAAAATATATTTGTATGTGTTTTTATATTGTAAACCACCCTGAGCCTTAGGGGAAGAGTCAGATATTAATTTGAAAGAAACAAAAGAAGAGAAAAGAAAACAAAAGAAATTTCCAGTCTGGAATGGAGGCTCCCTTCCCATGGAGCCCTGCTGAACCACAGAGTCCATCCTCTGTGCCTTCTTGCATCTTTACGTCTGTGTCCCTTGGACATTCTCAGAATGTACAGCATGAGAGTTGGGGGAAATACACTCCAGCATATACTCCCATCATGCCAGGTGAGTGATCTTGTAACTGGAGATCAATATGGGGTAGTTACCTACTTTAATAAGGGGCTGGAGTAAAGCTATTGTTCCCAGGAAAGTGGAAGAAGGACAGTACCCTCTGGTCTGCTGTGGTTGTGTAAACATATTTATTTATTTATTTATTTATTTATTTAATAGATTTATATCCCGCCCCTCCAGTAAAGCAGCCCGGGGCGGCTTCCAACAGTAAAATACAATAAAAACAGTTTAAAACATTTCATACAATAATATTAAAATATTAAAACAGGGCTAAATATCATAAATAATATAATAAATAACAAGTCAGGTGGGGGAGCTAAAAAAATGGCCTCAGATTGCTTCACAACAGGTTCTATTCAGATAAGCATAAAAAACCATGGATGCCCATTCAACACATCCATCTGTTTTCAATATGTAAAACTAAGTAGTGGTAGGAACATTTATTGATGGCCAAAAGGCCTTAGCAATCCATTAATAAAATCCACAAGCACAAATAAAAATAAGTACATAGTGAGTAATAACATACACAACTTACAGTAACAGTAATCAACTAGAGGATTTGTGGTATATTCATCAGACCGTCCTCATATTTTATACGTATGAATTGCCCTGCCTGCATATATCACCTCTGCCTTTGTTTTTTTAGGATCAGAATTATTTAGATACTGCAGTTGGTAAATCATCGGGCAGCATATATCCCAACACTTATGGTGAACTTATGGTATAGTCATCAGACCATCTTCATATTTTTTACGTATAATTTTTGCCCTGTGTGCATATATCGCCACTGCCTTTGTTCTTTTAGGATCAGAATCATTTAGTAAATACTGCAGCTGCTGAATCACCGGGAAAGATGTATCCCAACATACCAGCTCCAGTAACTGTCTGCAGTATTTAATATGCAGTAGGGATGGGTGAACGTGGTTCGGATGTTCGGAGTTCATCTGAACTGAACTCTCGAATGACCGAACAGTTTGATCATGTTCGGATGAGTTTGGATGAATTCGGGGGCAGGAAAAACCTCTTTTCAGGGCCAAAAAAATTAGGTTTCGGTTTTGTTTTGGTTTCGATAGCGCTATTTTTGACTGTTCGGCCAACCCGGACTCGGCTGAACCGAACCATCAAACCCAAACTCAGGTTTCGAACCAAACGACCGAACATCCGGACTGCATTCTGTTCACCCATCCCTAATATACAGTGGGCAATCTAAAATATAATGCATTGAGTCCTCTACTTTTTTGCCACAAAGACAAAGATGTTCATCGAAAGGAATACGCTTATATCTCCCAAGCAAAACAGCTGAACGCATTGTCTGAAAACGTAAGCTGGTAAATGCCTGTCTCAGTGCAGGGTCTTCTAGCTGAAATAAGTAATTTGCGGCCCCTCGCGGAGGCATTAAATACTTATAATAGGAGGCAGACTTGATCTTATTTGCCATTGCCCTTAAGGTTTGTCTATCAATATCAAGTATATGCACCTTAAGTAATTTAATAACCACCTTACTTGCGTCCACTCGCAAGACAGCCTCGGAAAATCCTAGCTTCAATATACGTAGGTTTACATCTGCCCACCAATGGTCTGACCCAAGTACCTTATCCTGAAATTTCTCTTTTAAGGCCAGGGCAGCTAAAGATGTTTCTGGTGCATCCCTCAATTTAGCCCAGAAAGATAGCTTTCTCACTGTTATCTGGGCTGTGAGTGAGGGGATCCCTAATTCTAAATTTATCAGTGCCATACTAGTGGTAGGAGGGATTACCAGAAGTCTCCTCCAGAATCTGCTTATTGCAACCTCTAGTTCTTTGGTAGTAGATGCCTCAAGGCCCCATAGTGGCGCACCATATAGCATGCTGGCCAAGATTTTAGCATCCATTAATTTTTTGACAGCTTGAATGCTACATTGGCCAAATTGCAAATAAAAACAAAATATCGCCCACAGCTCAGTCTTTACTTTCTGTTTAGCAGCGCGAATATGGGCCTGCCATGTTCCATTAAAGGAAAAAAGTATGCCCAGGTACTTATACGAGCGTACTTGCTCCACTTTATGCTCGCCAAGAGTCCAACTGTCTAATAAAATGTCTTTCAAACACCATTATTTTGGTTTTTTCAAAATTGATAACAAGTCTCAATTCCTTCACCGTGACACAAAATCAGCTAAAGCGTTATCGAGCCCCAGCTTAGATAACAAGACCATGTCATCGGCATATAGCAACATAAATATCCTCCTGGAACCTATACTGGGCAGATGATATTTCCCTCTATCCTTGTGTTTTGATATCAGCGAATTTATATACATTTTAAATAGAATTGGAGCCAGGAGACACCCTGGACGCACTCCTCTATGAGTGTGAACGTGATCTGACAGAGAACCTGAAGGATGGATTCTTATTCTCAAATCAGTATCAGTGTAAAGCTCCCTTATTAACCTCAGCAGTCTCTGATCTACCTGCAGTCTAGACAGCTTGTACCATAACCTTTCTCTGCAGATTAAATCAAAGGCCATCGAAAAATCAGTAAAGACTTCATATATCTTTTGTTTACATCTCCTGTATTTTTCGATTATATGATTCAGATAAAACTAAGTATATATTGCATATATAGTAGACAGAAAACTGTCTGCTTTGCCTGATTGCCACCACCTTGGTGAATCAACCATTCACAGATATTGGAGAACAATAATAGCGTAAGTGGCGGCAGACAGCTCTCTTTGGTAGACTGGTAGTTGACATTCTTAGAGTTGTTGGGCTTGCAGAAGTTGCAGATACCGCACCGACTGACTTAGGATTAGAAGCGCAAGACCTTTTGGCACCTGCCTTGCACACACATGTACTGTGTATACATACACACACACACACACACAAGTTTGGGCAAATACCTGCCTGGATATTTTCATGATTCAATGCATCCACAACAAGAGAAAGAAAGAAAAGATGTTCTAAAGTCACAGGACAACATGCTCATGTATTATTTTTTTCCACAGGATCTCCTCACCCATCACTGTACAGCTTAGATACACAAAGGCCCTTTTTACACAGGCCGTGGTACGGGGTGTTGTTGTTGTGTGTGACGGACTATGAGCAGTGGGTGGGGGGAGGGTGTAGACAGATGCACACCCATCTACAACCACCTCCACCCATCTACACACATGAAGCAACTGCCATTTTCACCAGTTACTCCGTGTATAGGGGATGGGTGTTCGTGCATGCGTGTTCGTGAGAACACACACGCATGCACACCCACCTGTTGCTGAGTTTACATGAGACTCACCCATGCAAAAAGGGTCAAGGAAACCAATTAAATTTTTAATACAACCATAAAACTGGCATTTTATGGCTTGTGAGTTCTTCATTATCTAGGTAACACTGTGTGGCCGTGTGGCATCACAAAATGGCAACAAAGTCAAAAAGACCATAGCACGGCAGCCAAAAATAGGCTTTAAAATGAATGTCACAGAACATGGAAAAAAGGATACTGGCCCTTTAAGCCAGCATAAAGCACTGAGGCTTAGGCCTATATAAAGGCTTCGAAAGAGACAGACAATGCAGTTGCTGGAGACTGCTGAAGGAAATACATCTCCAGAGAAGCCAAGCTGCCCAGGGCTACAAAGCTCAGACAAGACCTATCTCAAGGCCCTGCAGGAGTTACTAGAGTCCCAGGCGGTCTGACAGAAGATAGGCCTCACTTCCCAGGCCCTGGATCGACCCCTGCAGTCTGATGGGGGGGCCTTCCTGGAGGTCCCCCGGGCCACTATGGAGAGAACATTCTCGGTAGGTGCACCTCGGCTGTGGAACTCCCTCCCGAAGGAGGCTCGTCTGGCCCCGGACCTGTTGACCTTTCGTCGCTTGTGTGAGACCTGGCTGTTCCACTAGGCATTTGGTGGAGGGGACGAGTGAGGGTGGTTATGTGGTGGGGAGTGGGGGAAGGGAGTTATGGGAGGGTTCTGTTTTTTTAAACTGTTAAGTTGGGTGGGAACGTTTTGTATGATTTTATTGTAAATTGTGATGTTGTTTATTTATATGATTTTACCGTAAGCCACTCTGAGCTGCCTGAGGTGGAGCTGGGCAGGGTATGAAATTGTTTAAATAAATAAATAAGCCGCGAGGAATACAACACCCAGGTGGGACAAACCCATATCATTCATCTATCTATCTATCTACCTAAGCATTTAGTATCCCGCCCCTCCTCCCACAGGCAGCTCGGGGCGGCTCACAGCAATATAAATTAACAGTTAAAAGCATAAAACGATAAAACATATTATTGCCTTCTCCTCCACCCCCCCACCCCACCCCCATCTCCCACACCAAATGCCTCAAAAGATGGAGACTGGCACAATGGTACCAACCGCCCAGGAAAAAGGACAAGGAGCATTTGATCGATTTCCTAGAGGTTTTGCCTGCATATAAGGGCCCTTGCAGGGTGGCGGTCTCTTCTGCAGTGCAGGGGGAAGGGTGGGCAAAAGCCCAGCCTTGGAGACTGGCACCATGGTGCCAACCTCCCCAGATATGTAACAGTGTGTTCATAGGGTATGGGGTGTGTGGATATTGTGAAACACACTTACTACTTTTACTACAAACAAGGATATTTGAATGGGATAACATTTACACCCCAAACCATAACAATAAACTTGGGGTACAAAATTATACCCCAAGCACTAAAAATGTTGTTACAGTCATGACAATGGAACAGAGTTAAAATGCTAGTTTTAACTTGGAGGAGAATAAATATTTCACTTTAGAACATAAAAACATGCAAAATAATTTGCTAACTAGCTGCTGCACCTGGTGGTGTTGCAATTGCAAGTATTCAGCTGTTCACTTCACACCTGATGTTCCACCCATAGGCTGAATTCTCATCTGTGGCGGCAGTGGCGGCAGCAAGAGGGATGAGGGAGACACAGAGCCAGCGGCCGGGGAAAGAGCCGGTGCGAATGGGGATCTGACGCGGCTTCTCTCGTGCATGTCAGGGCAGGATTTTGTACCCTGACATGTGCGAGAGAAGCCACGGCAGATCCCCATTCGCACCGGCTCTTTTCCCGGCCGCCAGCTCCTCTGCGCTGCTAGGGCTGAAGCAGCAGAAGCTGTTACCATGCCGCCATTCCATTCCGAGAACTCAGCACTTAATGTGTCTTGCCACCAACTTCCCCTCGATATTTCCGCGATTCCACATTACCTGCTGCCAGTATCTGCAGATGTGGCATGTCTGCAGTTTGTGAACACAAGCGTTTTTATGCCGCCTTCCACCACTGAGCGCAAGTCCCTGACGCACCGTGATGCTGAATAATAGATCATTGAATGAATGAACTTAGGGTGACTCTGACTACGTTTCAGAGTCCACTGCAGGGGCGTAGCCACCATCGTGCGGGGTGGGGGGTGAATTTGGGCCCGTGCCCTGCCCTAGGAGGGGGCCGGCAGCAATCAGGGCTGGCCCCAGGCATCTGCGGGAGCCTGGAGCCCCACTCCCAAGTCCCGAAGAGTCTCTCTTCCACAATCGGCACTGCCTTTTTAAACAGCTTAGTTCTAGCCCCGCAGCGCTGCTACACAGGTGGGGGAAGAGGCCAACCCCATCCCCTCCTTTGCAGTGGTTGCTGCCTTGTAAACAAAGTTCTTCTTCGAGGGGCTCCTTCCATTCTCACTTGCACGCTCTTCTCTTACCAGCATATACCAAGCTCTTCCCTTTGTGATCGCCGCATAGAGATAACTGGGGGTGCAGCATAGCTACAATGAGGCAGAGAGCCATCCCAACAAAGGGGAAGAATTTGTCCTTGGCACCCTAACGCACAAGAGAATTCACAGAAGACCAGGGACTTCCCCCCCCCCATCCCCTGGATCAGCATCAGGAGCCAGGTGCTCACCCACTGCTGCTGGGGCCGGGGATCCCTGCACTCTAAGCAGGACAGAGACTAGCACACAAGGAGGGACACCAAACAGGGCAGGACCCAGAGTTGAGCTTTGACGGAGGGATCTTTGTTATCCCTCCTTGCACACTAGTAGCTGTCTCTGTCCCGCTTAGAGTGCAGGGATTCCCCAGCAGCAGTGAGTGAGCATCTGGCTCCTGATGCTGAACTAGGGGATTGGGGGGGGAGGGAGTCCCTGCTCCTCTGTGAATTCTCTTGTGCATTAGGGTGCCAAGGACAAATTCTTCCCCTTTGCTGGGATGGCTCTCTGCCTCATTGTAGCTGCTCTGCACCCCCATTTCTCTCTATGGGGTGATCACAAAGGGAAGAGGGAGGATCTGTCCATCCTTCTAACAGAGACAGCACTGAACAACCAACCCTCCCCCAGCTGAATGGACCCCCCAGAGCAGGCTGCCCCCTGTCTGCTGCCTCCCTCCCAGGCTGTAGATCCAATCTACATGGCGTGTCATTTTGTTAGAAAATTTCCCCACCGCCTCTTTCTAGGCTTGGTACGCTCCCATTTGTGAGAATGGGAGGAGCCACTCAAAGGAGAACAGAAGGTTGCTGCCTTGTAAACAAGGTTCTTCAAGATGGCTCCAACATTCTCACAAGCACCCACCCTTCCGACCCCGTATGGAATTTTCTTCCTAATTGCTTAGGGTTGGAAGGAACTGTGTTGGGTTTAGGAACCTTATATAGGGTGGTGGTGGGAGTGTGTGACCGTCGCGTGAGGTTTTTTTTAAGCTAGTGAGCTTGGTATATGCCGGTAAGAGAAGGATGCGCAAATGAGAATAGAAGGAGCCCCTTGACGAAGAACTTTGTTTACAAGGCAACAACTTCCCCCACGCCACGGTGGCTACGCCCCTGGCTGCAATGCTGCGAGAATCACAAAGCTGCCACGCTTAAGGGAAAGGGGAAACTGCGGCAAACCTGCCATTTCTGCGTGAAATCTACAGTGGCGAAAATACCGTGGCAGCAACCGCAGAAAGCCGCAAGTGCAAGGCGCGAAAATTGCTCCCTTCCTAACCATGCTGATTGATGCGGAAGAGCACTTTCTGCCAGTAAATACTGCTGCAGCGGTACAACATTTCAGCCCTACGCGCTGTCATGTCTCCCTCACCCCTCCCGCTGCTGCTGCCGCCGCCACCACAGGTGAGAATGCATCCTTAGAGTGAGGTTATCGTATCAGCCAGTCCCTGTTTTATATTACTTCTATTAAACTTATATTGCGATTACAAAGTGACTGAAATCTACAATGACTGGATTGTCAGTGCAAAGTTCTTGTTGTGACCTGTCATGTGAACACAATGCCACAATACATCTTTGTCTTCTATTTTTGCAAGCTGACATAAAGGCAGAATACATTAGAAATCAGACTTTTTCAGTTTGAATGGCATTGGCATTGTATAAATGCCTGCCTCTATTCTTTTTCAGCTGAAGCAAATACACACAAGGTTTTCCATTATGCACACATGGATATTCCTCACAGTTTTGTGAAAACAAACGTTCTGTAGAATGTTTAGAAAGACATTATTTTCACGTAGGATTTCCCTTTAATATCAATTTTATTTAAACTCGATGTTTAGACAGGAGGACAATAATCATTTACTGGATAATTATAAATTATCAAGACAGCTTTCTTTGAACTGGCGCTTACCATACAGAAGATTCTAAGGAGACAAACTGGGCTGATTTGGGGCTGTCTTCTTGTGGAAGCAAACTGAAGAGAAGCACAAGAAATCCACACAGGATTAGACCTTACATGAGAAACATGCGAGTGAGGGATGCACGGACCAAACCAGGACTCCAGGGTAGGGATGTGTGAACAGATCGCAGTTCGGCCGTTTGGTCATTCGGTCTGGGAACTGCGTTCAGTCGTTTGGTCATTTGGTCTGGGACCCGAGTTCAGTTCGGTGGTTTGGTTCAGTGGGGTGTATCGTGGTCCTGCGATCGCGTCGGAAACTGGAAATTCAAGTGCGTGAGGAGCTTGTGTGGAGAGAGTGAGTGTGTGTGTGTGTGTGTGTTGTGGGTGACTGGTGTGTGTTTGCCTGTTTTGTTTTGTTTGACTGGGTTGGTTTGGTTGTTGTTGGATTGGTTGGTGACTGTGTGGCTGTTTGAAGAAAGAAAAAAAAAATGAAGAGGAAGATTACAAGGGGCTGGCCGAAGAAGACGGTGAGGATGGTGGAGGAGGAAGAGCCTGCCACCGCTGGACCTTTAGGGGAGGTGGTGGTCAACTTGTGCTCCTCCTCATCAGAGGAGCAAGAGGGTGCCACTGCTGCTGCTGCTGCCAGATTTGTAAAGTTTATTTTTGTTTATTGTTTCATAGAACTTTGAGGACAAGAAGAATACTATCCTTTACTGGCATGCAGGTGGGTGGTGGTGGGCACTGGCAGTCAGGAACAAACAGCGGGCATCAGCGGGTGACTGGCAGCAGATGTCTGCCTCTGCCACAGAGAGACAGAGGGTGTGTGTGTGGGGCTCTTCCAACAGTCAGGCACGAGCCGAAGGAAGCACCCACCCAAACACATGCCAGGCTGCCAGCCATCCCTACTGAGGGTCTCTCTCCCTCCAGCTGCCCTCCCTAGCCATTAGCATCCCCCAGAAGGGTAGGATTTGCATGTGTTGCCTGGCAGGCTCTACTAGTCCAAAGAAGGGGAGGATTTGCAAGTGCCAGTGCCATGCTGCATCCCTCCTAGCAGGGGTCTCTGTCCCTCCAGAAGGGCAGGATTTCTTTGCACGTGCTGCCAGCCGGGGACCCCAAGGAAGGAGGACTAGAGGCATCATAATATTATGTGTTGTTGTTTATGTGTTCCTGTGTTCCTGTTTCAGAGAGGATGATTAATCCGATGGCTGCTCCGCCACTTGTGTCCTGGCCAGAAGAATCCCAAGGCGGAGGTTGGAGCTGGTTGAGGACACCGGGAAGATGAGGTCTTGGGTCTAGAGGTGGTATGACCTCACGAGAGACAGAAAAACAGCCATATGCATGGTAAGGCATGGGGGCTGGAACAACAGGGAATGGATTGTCCTATGACCTGTTAGGAAGTCCCCTGCAGAGAGAGAGATTGGCCAGCCACCCACCTGTGGAGACAGAATGCAGGCAGGGCTTGACAGTCTATGGACCATTGGTCTGACACAGTATGGCGCTTCTTATGTTCCTATCTTTTTATCTTCTTTAGATCTGCAGAAAACAAATGAAGTGGGGCAGTCAGGGGACCACATCTGGGCTCATCACCCATGCCAAGAATGTCCACCACCTCACAGTGGAGTGTGTTGTGACACTGAATGGAAGGCGCAGCGGCAGCCACACGGACTCTGAGGCGGAGGAGCAGAGCCGGCCAGGAAAGGCCCGGCAGAAACGACTCCACCTGAGGCCTTCCCTCACTAGCTCCGCAGATGAGTCGGAAGCCCACCAGCAGGAGTCCGTGGAGGAAAGGGTCTTTCGGGCTTGAGGGGCCCGTCCAAAAATACATGGATGACATGCAGGGCTGAACACAATACTTAGCTGACCGGCTGGTGGTGCGGTTCCGGCAGCTCCGTGCCGATGAGCATTCCACGGTGGCTTATGCAGAGTACCTCCGCTCAGAGAGGGAGGAGGTGGAACTGCACCTCCAGGTGGTCAGTAACTGGAAGGCCTCCATGGAGGGGGCCATTGCATTTGCCTGAAACCATGGGTACAAGGTGGAGGAGGATGTGCCCGCCCCTTGGACCCACCGACCCATTTCCCCTTTCCGCCACATTCCCCCACGTTCCCCCACAAACCCCTAAGTTTGTTTCCTTTGTTTGCATGTTTGTTTATAGTTTTCTCAATCTATAGAATGTTTGTATAGTTAAAGGTTTTATAAAAGTTATATTTGCTGTTATCTGTTTTGTTTTATGTGTCCAATCTTTTATCCCCCTGTGCTGCTTCTGGCAGGTGGCATAATCTGATTGTATACAGCTTGTCACATCCCTACCTGACAGCAGCAGCACACGTAGCATATTAGCCCCAAGATGTGCCAGCAGGGTCTTAACTTGCAGACAGCCCCCCAGGAGGGGCAGGGCCTGTGTCTGGCAGCGGGCATCTGTGGGTGGGTGTGGTGCAGAGGAGTAGGCTGGTGGGGTGGGTGGGCACAGATGAGAGCTCTCGTTGGATCTAGAAGGTGACGCATGGCGGGTTGAGCTGGATGCACCTCCCCCCCTCCACTTCCCTCCCCTCTTGCTCTAGTGGGGCGTCTCTCTCTCTCTCTGGCCATATAGTGCAGGTGTGTGACAGCGTGGGTGGGATTGTGACTGTCTCTCCTGCTAGCGGGGAGTCGCTCTCTCTCTCCCTCCCTCCATGAACACAGCATGTGCCTAACTCATAAAGAAAAGGTGGGATGACAACTCTCCATGAGGGCTCCAGAGAACCCTAACAGTGGGTCCTGGGGTTAGGGTGGCACCTTCTTGATGCAGTGGGTGGACAGTCATCCCTGCCTGGAATGACGTGGCACAGCAGAGACGGCAGCAGCAGGATTTGCCTGTATGCGCAGCATCCATGGAGCCAGCATAGTACGATTTGCTAGGGAACAGCATCCATACAGCAGCAGACAGTAGCAGCAAGATTGCGTGGCCACATTAGGATTCGTAAGGGTAGAGCACCCATGAGCCATCAGACAGCAGCTGCGTGGTTTTAGTACTACCAGGCCAGCGTGGGAGATTACACAGGGTTTGCAAGGACAAGCTGACAGGCAGGCAGACTGAGGCAGGCTTGGATCTTGGGCACCTGGATGGGCAGGCGCCATGGCATGAGAGGCACAGCAGTGGGGAAGGTAGGCTGGGACCTTGGCACTGGCAGGGCTAGAGGCCAGCAGGCAGGCTTACAGCTTCCCAATATCACCCTGCATCATGAGGTCAGTCAGATTGCCCAGCCGAGGCCATCTAGTGAGAGAGGTAGGGTGGGCCTTGGACAGCACCTCAGCACAGCAACAGCAGCCCAGATTGAGAATTGAGATGGCACAGACAGCATATAGCCAGCACTGGCAGCTGCAGTCAGCAGACCTAACGTTGCCAGGGTACAGAACCTGTGGCACAGACAGCATATTAGCCGGCATTGGCAGCTGCAGCCAGAAGACCTAGCATTGCCAGGGTACAGAACCTGTGGCACAGACAGCATATAGCCAGCACTGGCAGCTGCAGCCAGAAGACCTAACGTTGCCAGGGTACAGAACCCATGGCACAGACAGCATATAGCCAGCACTGGCAGCTGCAGCAGGCCTAGCGTTGGTTGCCTGGGTACAGAACCCATTGGCAGCTGCAGCAGACCTAGCGTTGGTACTTGCCTGGGTACAGAACCCGTGGCACAGACAGCATACTAGCCAGCATTGGCAGCAGGATTTGTCTCTTGGCACTCAGCACCCATGGAGCCAGCATAGTAGGCTTTTCCAGGGAAGAGCTCCCATACAGCAGCAGACAGCAGCACAGAATTGCGTGGGCACATTTGGATTTGCCAGGGCAGAGCACCCACGTACCGGCAGACAGCATCTGCGGGATTACCAGGCCAGCAGGGGACATCGCACAGGGTTTGCAAGGGCAGATAGACAGGCAGCATGACATGAGCAGAAGGGGGCAGACTGAGGCAGGCTTTGATCTAGGCTACCTGGGCGGGCAGGTGGGCAACCAGCGTGGTATGAGAGGCATTAGGGAAGGCAGGCTGGGACCATGACAGGGCACTCGGATAGGCTGGCGAAGACTGTGTAGCACGAAAGAAAGCCAGTCAGATAGGTGGGCTGAGATGGTCTAGCCGGAGGCCAGCTGACAGGCTTACAGTTTCCTAATGTCACCCTGCAGCATGCAATCAGTCAGATAGGTCGGCCGAGGCCATGTAGTATGAAAGAGAAAGGGGGGACAGGGTGGGTGTCACTGCAGCATTGGGAGGGAGGGACAGCACCTCAGCACAGCAGCAGCAGCCCTGATTGACAAGGAGCCCCTTCCCAAGACCGCCCCTGGCATGGGATAGTGTGTGTGCCACTCCACCATCAATCCTGGTCCAGGGGCAGCTCGGGGAATCCCAGCAGCAGAAGGTTGACCTTCAGGAACAACAACTGCTCCACCAACTTGGCCCCCAGTTTCAGGGAAGTGGGGAGCAAATGTCCCCTGCCATGGAGAACACCCACTCGCTGGGGACACTGGTTGGTGGGCAGGACAATAATCCCCTGGCCACTTTGGACAGGGCCAGTCACATGTCGGTCTTGCCGGTCCAGTAGGCCAAGGGATCGCTGCTGGGATCGATGCACGGCTCCTCGTCCAGGTAGGTCTCGACTGCTGCTGAGGCGCCATTGTACTCCCTCTCATAGCTGTCCCTGGGCACCACTGCCCCCACTGTCCTCAGCCTACCCTTTTGTGCTGGGCCCCATGATCCCCAGAGTGGGCTGCGCAGAGGAGGAGCTGCTGGCAGTAGGGGTGCTGCTGCTGATCCTGCTGCTGGTGGTGCTGTTTCTACCACTAGGCCTGGAGGCAGGGATAGACCCCACTGACTGAAAGGGGTAGCTGCACCCACTCCCACCATAGCCAGGGGCATCCTGCGGCAGCTGCTGCTGCTGCTGCCGCCACAAACTCTCCAGAGCCCGTTCTGCCTTCCGGACCCTCCCCACAAGATCACCCTTCCAGAGGCCATAGAGGGCTGACTTGCGTGCCACGCTGCCCTTGATCCTGGGGTCCAGCACTGTTCCCAAAACATATTCGCCCCGCAGCAGGAGCTTGTCAAACCTTGCCTTCAGGCCTGTCTTGAGCTTCTGCGCCAGTCCAACTGCCTCAGCCCCCAGCTTCTTGCCCCGAGGGCCGCAATCCTGCCCCTGCAGAATCTCCTCAAGATTCCTGTGGAGACTCTGGACCAAAGGGGTCACCTGGCTGATTGTGGCCGTGGAGGAGCTGATGGTCTCCGTCACTTCCAGGAATGGTCTCAGAATGAAGACTGTCTGGGAGAGGATCTCCCATTCTGCTCCACTGAAGCCTGGAGGTGCCCCGCTGTCTGTGTCCAATTGCACCTGATGCAAGGCGGCTTTCTGCTCCACAAGCCGCTCAAGCATCAGGAAGGTGGAATTCCACCTGGTGGAAATGTCCTGCACCAGCAGGTGCATGGGGGAGCCTTGCTCTGCCTGCTTCTCCCAGAGGCGCTCGCTTCCCTTCATGGTCCTGTTGAAGAAGCCCTCCAGCTTCCTCCCACAGTCGATCAGGGAGCTAAGGGTACCTTCCACAATCCCCTTATCCCTCAAGCCCAGAGCATCCTTGACCACCAGGTGGAGGGTGTGTGCAGCACAAGGGATACTCGTGAAGCCCCCATCATGGACAGCCCTCACTATATTCGCCACATTATTGGTCACCACACACACCAGGGTGAACAGTGCACCTGGCGTGACTCACTCCCCCACCATGGCATTCAGGGCTACCTCTACATTCCTAGCAGTGCGGGGGCAGTCCATGACTTCCGCCTGAAGCAGGGTCCACCTATACCCTACTTCAGGACCCCTCATGCCACTGTCAAATGCCAACTCTGGGTCCTGCCACCAGTGTTCCATCACCGCCAGGTATGTGTGCTGGGCTGGACCACAGGTAAGTGGTGAAATGGACAGTGGCACCCCCGTCCCCTGCCAGATGCTCCTTCACCTGCTCCTTCAAAGCCCCGTACAGGGCTGGCACCACCGTACGACTCAGGGTGGTGCGGGACGGCAGCTTAAACTGTGGGGCCAGGAACCCCATCAGTCGCTTAAACCTGGTGTTCCCGACAATGGAGAAGGGCTGGCCATTGACAGCGATCATCTCACCCAACAGGTGCATGGCTTTCTCTTGAAAGTCACGCCACCCTCCAGCTGCCGATGGCCTTGCAAGCTGCCCCCACCCCAGCTCTTCCATTGTGGGCTGAAGCTGCTGGCGAGGCTGCTGCTCCTGCTGCTCCCCCCTAGCAGCGATACTGCTCCTGCTGCTAGAGGCAGTCGCTGGAGCGAGCAGGACAGTTGCCCGAAGGAGTAGGAGGACAACTGGCCGCTTGGGTCGGGAACCCGCTACGATCCACTGACCCTGCCTGCCCGCTTTAGCAATGCAGCACTGTGGCATGATTTCAGGTGCCTCAACATGGAGGTTGTGCCAAGGTTGGTGAGCACCTGCCCACGCTTCACCACCTTATTGCACAAAGTGCACTGCACCTCCTGCGGATCATCCGCCTGCACCACCTTAAAATGCTCCCAGACCCATGATTTTTTTGCCCCTCCTGCCTTCTGGCCTGCACCGGGTGATGCACTCCTGAGAGAGGCAGGACATGGTGGCACTGACAGTGGCGACACAGCTCGTGGAGGGACAGTCATCACCTCAGCAGCACCAGATACAGAGACGTCCTCCACAGAAATCTCTGCATCGCTGTCCCCATCCCTAAACAGAGTGACGGAGGCTGCTGGACTTCCCATGCTGCTCCCAATCTGAGCAGCACTCTCCCCCTGCCCCCTATAGCTACTGTTACTGCTGCTGCTGCTACGCTCCCTTCTTCCATTGCCTGGGGATTGGGCCCTGCCTCTAGCGGCCGGGGTGAGATCCATCAGCCCTGGACTGCTTTGGGGGATTGCCTCTATAATAATGGGGGATTTGGGGGACAATGGTGACCCCTGAGGAGCTTCAGCCACTGAATCGCCTGCACCTGCAGCCGCAGATGGAACAGACACAGCCTCTTGCACTGTAGGCATTCCACTGCCCTGCGTGGCAGTGAAGGACGCTGCCAAGAGGCGACGTCTAACCCCCTGGCCCTTAGTGCCACTGGGAGCACTAGTGCTGGGAGAGGAAGACCCACAATCAGGCCTGCGCAGCTTGGGGCGTGGTGATGGGCTGCTGTTTCTGCCTGCTGGCCCTCTGCTGGCATGGCCACTAACACCTCTGCCATGTGCCTCATTGCCTGGCTTGCGGGCAGCAGACCGGCCTCACCCTCTCCTACCTCCTTTCTTCATTTCTCCCACCCAAAGAATGCACAAATATTTTATAAAATATGTTTTTTAATTTTTTTAAATGTATCTATCTAGCTATCTAGCTATCTATCATGAAATCTAACTGCTATTAACTATCTAACTATTATAAAACCAATGGAACTAAATAATGAAATATCTAACACCTAGTCCTACAAACACACTTGAAAACTGAATCACTGATCTCTATAAACTGTAACTAAGCTAACTTAACTGTAATAACTAATAACTAATTCGTACCTACATAACTACTATAATCTCTCTCTCTCTCTCTCCATATACAATATTACACAGGGATGGGGGGAGGGGGGACACAGACAGCTCACAACACAGGGAGGGGTACAAAAACTGAAAATCTAAATCAATCTAATCCTACTCTAATAAATCAAAAAAAGGGATACGGAATGAGGGATGGAATATGGAGGGAGAGGGAAAGGAATGGATTCAATGGAAGGTAGGGAGATAAAACACAGGGTTGGGTAAAAAATAAAAACAACAGCTAAATCTATCTAATATAATATATCTAAATGATAATAGGGAGGTAAATCTGTTGGATGGGTGAAAAGGAGGAGGATTGGAAATGGATGAGGAAAGCAAACTGCTGGGATCAGAGGGAGCCTTCTGGAAATGCTGCTGTCAGGAACAGTAGCTAGCTCAGAAAGTATTGGAAGAGGGGAGGGGAATGAGTTTTGTTACTTGCTGCGCCCACCTTACCACAAGCCCCATTGGCTCTGTGCAGCCTAGCCCCTGGCCAATCGCAGACTGCGAAGCCAGTGGTCTGAGGAGAAAAGGGATGGTGATTGGGCAGGCTGGCAGGAAGTCAGCTCCTCAGCAGACGCCCCCTCCCTGTCACGTTTTTCTGCCTTCCAGTCATGTTTTTCCCTCCTGAACGTGGCCAAACACAAACAAACTGTTTGGTCATTTTTGGTTTGGTCGGTTCGGAAGTCCGAACAGACCGAGTTAGGTCCAAACTCCGAACATCTGAACCACGTTCGCACATCCCTACTCCAGTGGGCTATCATTTCATTTGTTAACACCAATTGGCACAATGGCATCAACATTTCTGTTCGTCAGAACATGCCTTTTCCATGGTGTCCTACAGCCATATTAACATCAAGCATGCATGCTGTCTACCGTTACCTAAGTTGTGTAAACATTTCACAGAGAAAACAGATACTATAAGTAAAATTAGTATATCCCCAATTCTCCCCCCTCCCTTGTATTATGATTGGGGTTGAAACAGATAGTCTGTCTGCATACCTGTCGAATTGGCCAGAAAATTGCAAAATGGTTTTAGAACCACATCCCCAGTTACCTGACATGTTTTCTCAGAAATTTTATTTTTAATTTAGAATGTTTGTGAAAAATGATCTTTATTAACAACAAAGAGCTTTACTGGTTCACTGACTACTACCTGATCATTTTGTATCACCCATATAAAAAATACTCTCCGTACAGTATTGACTTGTACCAATAGCCTGATTATTCCTCTTGGCGTACCATTAAAGATCCTTATTTGTTCAAACTGTTTGTGAGACAGTCAAGCTGCTGCTGAACTGGAGATCTCAAACTTTCCCAGAACAAACAGGAGACCCATGTCATGCTCACCGCAGTCTTTTTAATGCACTCCATGTCAGATGTGCACACACAGAGGAGGAAAAAGTGAAACGTAAATGAAGAATTAAGAAAAAAAACATACCCTGCATCAACCTTCATGGAAGCTCAACATTTAAAGGTTTAAGCTGCTTCTACTATAAGAACATTGGGAACAACAAACCCAAATCCCACTCTCCTTATTTAAGGTGCTCAGCTGCCCAAGAAAGCCCTTTTACAGTTCCTTTTTTAACCCTATGATGCCACACTACTCATGAGGCAACAAAGCAGCACTGTTTGATGATGATTATTTTTCTACTCCATTTTTCTACTATACACAGAATTATATAGTGAGATTACAGGTTATACATTATGTTAGATGGACATATATTCTTGCTACAGCTGCCCATGAGAATTGTATGAGCTTTTAAAAATCATACTGTACTTGTACTTCAATAAGCGTGTCACGAAGGAACATAGGGTCACACATGGGAGATACTGGGATACACATAGGCTACAGATCTAACAGATATGTAAAGGTTAAACATGGATGTAAAGATAAGAACTGAAAAATCACTTCATGTAGTCATGTACGGTAAAACTAAGAACCTGAAACTCCAGGAAACTGAGAGAGATAAAGAATGTGGTTTCTGAGAGACACCAGACAGAGTCCTATGGAGATGCAAATGGATCTTCCTGTTTACCTTTCTGCGGATGTGCTTGGAACCACAGAACTTCCCTCAGCTAAGAGATCAGTGCCCAGTCATTTACATCACTGACTGAGAATGGATTCTGTGTAGGGTAAGATCTTATGTAGGGAATTACCTAGTATAGAATAGGAATGCGCTATATTACTTTTCATTTGATTAGTCACTCTTAGATGGACATATATTCTTGCTACAGCTGCACATGAGAATTTTATGAGCTTTTTGAAATCATACTTTACTTCAGTAAGAGTCCATAATTTTAACATTTGCTAAAGCTTAGGTTGGTTTCACTTGTCCGTGTGTGTGTGTGTGTGTGTGTGTGTGTACACATACATACGTATATATACACACACACACACACATTATATATATATATATATATATATATATATATATATATATATAATTTATTTATTTATTTATTTATTTAAAAATCCAGTTCAGTTGTTCCCCCATAATCAGTTCTCACTGCCACCACTCCATAAGCAGTTAATTTGTACCCCCGTCCCGCATATAATCAATTCACGCTGGCCCCCCACCATTTAATTTGTGCCCCTGGGGCAGCGTGAATTATTTTGGGGGGGGGGGGCCACACATGAGCTGGTTATGGGGTGTGGGTTTAAAGACAGTATTCTTGTTAGCAATAACTTTATTAAGAAAAGTTAGTGAAATAGCAGCCATAATAATCTCAGAACAATATTTGCAGATTTATTTTCCAAGATAGAATATATATTGCTTTACATCCTAAATTCCTAACTAAGATAGTATACGTAAGACAGTTGTGAGAATGTGGCCCTTTTTACACGGGTCTCTCCCAGCCATGAACATGCAGATTTCTGTGTGTTCATGGGTAGAGAAGGTCTGTGTGCACGCATCCATGGTGAGTGGGGGTGCGTGCGTGCGCGCACGCCCACCTAACATGCATCCCCACTTACCCCCCACTCATCCCTACGCACGGAGCAACCGGGGGAAACAGTGGTTACTCCATGGTGTGGATGAGTGGGGGGTGAGTGGGGATGCATGTGCAGCCGTGTGCATGCCCCGACGCACCCACAGACTCCCCACCTGGTGCAGCCATGTAAAAATAGCCTGCGAGGAGCCACTCCAAGAAGAACAGAAGGCTGTATGAGATGGCTCCTAACATTCTCACAACACCCACCCTTCCAGCCCCGCATGGAATTTTTTCCTTATCTTCCTAGAAAGGGTTGGAAGGAACTGTCATTCAGAGGGGGAGAGTGCTTTTCACACTAGAGGAGCTTGAGACCATCATGTGGTCTGTTGTTTGAATAGGGTGAGCGTGCAGAATCCATTGTGAGAACGTTGGGAGCTATCTCGAAGAACCTTCATTAGAAGGTAATAACCTTCTGATCACTCACATGGGGAGGACTTGTTTGTAAACAAACAGCTGTATCTCCAAGTCCCATGGGTGTCCTGGCTGCTGCTGCTGCTGCTGCTGCTGCTGCTGTTGGAGCACTACTAGGAGGCAGAGGCAGAGGCAGTTATAGGATGGGGACTGAAGCCAGGGAGGGGAGGCAGAAGAACTTATTGGGGGAGAAGCTGGCTGCAGCCTGCTGCCCAGCCATGCAAGTGCAGGGCCCCAGCTGACCGCGGAGCCATGTGCGGCCGCATATGTGGCACGTGCCTAGGGCCGGTCCTGTCCGTTAGAAGTTAAGCACATGCACCTGCAACCTCGCAACATTCTTGTTTCCCTGATGTTCACCTCTCCCTTGCCCCCACGCCCTTCCTTGTCTCTCTTAGATTGTAAGCTCCTTGGGGTTTTGTCTACAGCTACTGATTCTACACTGCCAGGAACACGACTAGTACTATATAAATAAAATAATAAAAATAATAATAATAATAATAATAATAATAATAATAAAAAATAACTAATGATGACATGCAATTTGTTATTACCTGATTACAATATGTATGGGAATGTATACAAATTCCAATTTACACTAAGTTATGCACTCCTAAAAACAGGCTGATAAGTCTGAACTAATTTTGTATTTTTCAATCACTTTAAGGTATCTTAACTCTCACGGTTTCATGTTACAACAAGGCATTTACTTCATAATTCTTATTTTTTCACTATTACACAAATTCAAAAAGGTAATTTTGTGGCTTAGGTTTATTTATGGAAATTATTTTAAGGGATTATACTCATGCTTGTTGCTCTCCTTAAAATTAGTTAGTTAAAATAATTATTTGCTACACTCAGAAACATCTAACAGCATCTGATCTTTTATGCTCTCTTCAAGCTTTATATTCACATTCACATTCACATTCAGATTCTATTTAAGGAGTAAAAATATAGGAGCAGATCCAAGGTGCACACATGCACCAATTGTGCGCAGTGCATAAACACATCAAATGCAAAATGTACACGCACCACATGCACAGAATACATGCACTGTACCTAAGAGGTACGTATACAGTGCACACACATTCTGCACTTGGGGTGCATGAGCAATCTGCACACAGTGCGTGCGTGCACTTCAGATTGGGCTCATAGAGGTTACAAAATCCAACATTAGTCAAAATCACTACCCCTTATCTGCTTGCAAAAAGGTGGTCATTTCATACAATTGAAAACACATTTCCTTTGCCAACAAACAAAATTTGATATCTGGTTGTTTAAAATATCAAGAAAAAGTCCTTAAACATGTGATTCTAAATGGGCTTGGTCCCTCACACTACAGTAGGGTAACTCCATGTTTAGTTTTGCTACTTAAGATCATTTTACCCCAAATTATTTTCTTATTAGAAACAGACTCTCAGCTGACATCGCACAAGTTATGATGCCTTAGAGAAATATAAAAGGCATCTTATCTTGAAATTCAAAGAAGTTTCTGTAAGTGAAAGAAAGCTGAAAGATTAGAAATAGTTTCAGTGAAAGTCATACTTCTATCTCTCTTTTTTTTTTTAAATCAATGTGAAAGGAACAGTAGTTCACACAGTGGTTTGTTACTGAGGAACAGGAACTAATTGGACTATAATTAGCAAAAGCCACAGACAGGGAGAGAAGCAAACAAAACTGGAGAATGTGTTAGCTTATCCCTTAATTAGTGATAGTTTTGAACCATAAAGCAATCTTAATATGTAATCTCTGTACAAAGTATTTAATGACGAGGTCTAGTTTATTTATTTTATTTATTTTATAGATTTGTATCCCGCCCTCTCCTGCAATGCAGCTCGGGGCGGCTAACATCACTAATAAAAACAGTTAAAATCAGTTAAAACATAAATATAAAATTCAACAATAAAACAGGGCTAAAAAACAATAGTAAATAAATAAATGGGCGGGGGATTAAAATCACCCCCCCCCCCCCCCCCGAAGGCCTGGGCAAACAGCCAGGTCTTACAGTTCCGCCGAAATGTCAAAAGGCTTGGGGCCAGGCGAGCTTCCTCCGGAAGGGAGTTCCACAGTTGAAGCTGCACAAAATTTTTCAAGTGCCTGATATATTCCATTCGCTCGCACCTGGCGGCAGACTGACCCCAGAGGCATTACCGCCAGAGGTGTGGAGCCTTGGATTTTAGAACTGTTTGAGACCACGTACACGGGTTGTTTACAACAGGGCTTTCAGTGACTTCCAGCAATTTCGCTACCAGAAGGGGTGGAGCACTGGTTTTCCCATCCCAGAATCTCAGTTGCTGCAGTTCATGTCGGCTCTTAGGCATAGCGGGGCGGCAGTTAGTTTCATAAGTGGTAAGGTGTCAGCACTGTCTTTTATGTCAGGTTTAGCTGGTTATCCTTCACCTGACCGGGCTTTCCTCGTTAAGTGATTATTTGAAAGTTGGTCACAGGAACGGGGCGGGGCCAAGGACGTCCGGGTACCGATCACTCCAGGATTATTAGTTAGGGTTTGCGGGGCTCTCCCAGGAGTGTGTTTTAATGTACTGGAGGTTTCTTTATTTAAAGTTGTATTTAAGGTTGCCTTTTCCAGTGCATTTAGGGTAAGTTGGTTCCTGAGTCTGCTAGGGATTGCACTGATAGAGCCTTGAGGGTGAGTGGTGCGTTTATCGACAGTCAGTCGGTGTGCCTGCATTTGCGTCGATCTGAGACAGTTCAACAGGGGAAAGGAATTAAGGTATTATTGAACAAATCTGGGGATTTAAGTTTGTGCCTGGTATGGGCTGTGGCTGCTTATCTGGCAATTTGCCCAGTCTGTCCTGGTCCATTTTTCAGGTATGCTGATGGGGCCTTTCTTACTCAGCACCAGTTTACAGCAGTGCTACGTAGTGCGATTAGCACCATTCACTTGTCACCAGGGATGTTTGGATCACACTCTTTCAGGATAGGGGCAGCGAGTTTGGCAGCAAATGTTGGCATGCCTGAGGGGACTATCGGGGCTGTAGGGCATTGGTGATTGTGGGTATTTCAATCGTATGTGCGTGAGTTGCCAAATTAATTTGATAGTATTCACTGCTTTCAGATGTCGCAAGAAGTCCCCAACAAAGGCTGGTGCGTATCATCGGTCACAGTCTAGTGCATTGGGCAGGCAAGGCAGCCGGGAGTACCCAGTGAGGGACCCAGCTGGGTTTATCGGCCGCTGCAGAGATCGTCTGGAAAGGGCGCAGCAGTATGCGGTGGCATCAGCTGTTGCCTGTACTGAGGGCTGTTGTTCAAAGAACTGTGCCGGACATACTTGTGTTTCACCTGGGGGGAAACGATCTACCAAAATTAAAGGGAGTACCATTGGTTATAAAAATTAAAACGGATTTACTGAAGGCTAGAATTTTTCTTTCGGCTTTGTTTGCTTGGACTGATTGGTTGAGCAAATTAAGTGGAAGGATGCAGACCGTCCTGGACAAATTAACAAAGCCATCAGGAATATTAACAGAGAAGTAGGAAAATGGATTGAAGGACAAGGGGGTGGCCTGATTAGGCACATTGAAAAATCCCACAAGAAGCCAGAGCTGTATCTTTCGGATGGGGTGCATTTGTCACCTGATCAGATTGACTGTTATTTGAAGGTTTTGAGGGCAAAATTAGTTGAAATACTGAAGGTTTAGCTAGGATGGGGAGTCGGTTCTGTACAGTGTTCTGGTGGTACCTTTGTGGCGGGGGTCCAGTACTGTTATGATGTTTATTATAGTTAAATTAGTGGATGTGGGAGTCATCTCCTTAAGAGATGGGGAGGCAACAACTAGCGCAGAAGCAGGGCATGGCAAGTGCTGGGGTTGTCTCTCTGGGAGGGGTGAGTGTTGAGGCAGCAAGGAACAGGGACGGTTTCCAGCATTCATCCATCTGACTCCTTACCCCAGTCTTATTAGAACATTGCCCCCCTCACATATCTAGTGGTGTGAGCGGGAGGGGGAGATGTATTTGTTATAAATGGGGGCTGGCACTTGAGGGTACATCAAAGCCAATCTTCTGTTGACATTTCATGCCTGTGGTACGGGACCCAAATTGCTTGTTGCAAATACCCCATCTAGCAGATAATTTATAATTTGAATAAAGAATGCGGCCATTAAAACCCAATTGTTGTCCTTGCTTCGTTTCTGGGATGCACCGACAATGCGTGAAAACGAACATGACGCTAACCACCCTTTAACCACCCTTGGTGGTCATTTATGCATGTTTCAGGGCTGCATAGGGCACCAATACAGCCCTGCAATATGCATAAATAACCACCAAGGGTGGTTAAAGGGTGGTTAGTGTCATGTCTGTTTTCACCCAATGTGTTAGCGTACCACTTAATTAGTGATATTTTTGAACAATAAAGCAATCTTCATATGTAATCTCTTTGCAAGGTATTTAAATGAAGAGATCTAGTTGAAGCTGCACAAAACTTTTCATGTGCCTGATATATGATTTAAAATCAACAAAATTTGTATACAAAAATAATTACGTTTTTTGGCTATATAAAATTTTGTTCTTATTCCTGTGGAATCTTAATATGGAAATATAAAGCCAAAATTCCTTACGTATAACAAAGTGAAATATCACCAATCAAATATTATGTCACAAGGTGTTGCTAAGGAAGTGTCATTAGAGTTTCACTGGCAGCATCTCGCATGATGAAATATTATTGCACAGTCTCTCTGTCTATAAAATTTACAGAACTCTGTTGGCATAGTTGTTAAGGTTCCTGCTTGCTATACAATTCATTCCGCGGGTTCAAATCCTCACTGTTCCGTGTTTAGGGGTGGGAAGTTCGGTTCCCCCGGTATCTGATACTGCCGGTATTTTGCTGTACCGGCAGTATCGGATTAATCCGGTTATTGGGGGTACCGGTACCGGTTCCCCGTGCCGAATTTGTTTACATTGCGGCCACTGAAATGAATGGCCGCAATGTAAAAGAAAGAAAGAAAAACATTTTCCCTCCCTCATCCAGGGTGCGCAGGTGGAAGGGGGGACACCCCCACCCACCCACCCTGGATTTTTAAAGAATTTTATTTAGCCGAAGTCCCTGCTAGTGCGGGCTCTGGGTCGCTGCCGTGCTGGCGGCGGTGACCCGAAGCCCACACCAGCAGGTACTAGGGTGATCCCTGGGGTGGGGGGTGGTTTAACACCTCACAATCCCAGGGATCACCCTACCCCCACACCCAGAGATCGCCTACCTTTTGCGCTCCGGGCGACGGCGGCTGCACGGCGGTCTGGTGGCTTCAGTGCTGGCTGGCTTCAGCGCTTGACTAGGCCTTCTGGGGAACTTCCGGGTTTCCCCGGAAGGCCTAGTAAAGTTCCCCATTGAAATCAATGGAAAAA
The DNA here is from genome assembly GCA_003113815.1 of Sphenodon punctatus. Lineage (NCBI taxonomy): Eukaryota > Metazoa > Chordata > Lepidosauria > Sphenodontia > Sphenodontidae > Sphenodon > Sphenodon punctatus. The sequence continues at coordinate 813,269 of QEPC01002135.1, read as the reverse complement.
TACCGGTACCGGTATACCAGTTCTAATTCGGTAAACCGGGTTTTTGGGAACCGGTATCCGGTAAAACCAGTATCCGGTTTTTTGGGTGAAGTCCCACCCCTAGCGTCTATAAAATTTGAAGTGGTTCTTATCACAGAATCTTAGATTTGGAAGGGAACTCAAGGGTCATCTAGATCAACCCCCTGCTTGGATACAGGATGACTACAGCTGGAACATCGCTAACTGATGGCTCTCCAGCAATGGAGAGCCTACAGCCTCCCAAGGTAGCCTGTCCCATTGTCGAACAGCTCTTCCGGTTAGGAAGTTGCTTTCCTTTATGGCGAAGCATTTTTATGGTCAACTTTCCTTTATGGAAAAGCATTTGGCAGGCAGGGATAGGGGTTGTGGTGAATGGGTTTGGGGAGTGAGGTAGGGATTTTCTGTTGATTTTATTGTATCATATTGTATTTTTATTATTTTTTATTTTATTTTTTTAATTTTTATTTTTATTTATTTTTTATTATTTTTTTCTGTATTTTTGTTTTTGTAAGCTGCCCTGAGCCTTTGGGGAAGGGCAAGGTATAAATGTAATTAATTAATTAAATATATTTTAAAAGAACCAGGTGCAAAATTATTTTTTTTGTATGTAACATTCTATGCTGACCATTTAATCTACTTCCTTTTCTCATTATATACCATTTGCCTCTACTGCTGGCTGCACAAAATATGATTTTTTTAAAATGTTTGCTACAAATACATTCTGTACCTTATGTGGCAATCAAAATCCAAACTGACAATCAGATTACACTCAGTACCAAAAAGTTAAAAGAAGATTTGAAGAGCTTGCTGCACAGTTTTAATTTTTTATTTTTAATGCAACTGATAGGAATGAATATGAGAAAATCTAGTTGGTGAATAATGCTTATAAAAGTAGTTCACTTGACAGTACTGCAATTGCTCCTAAGCTGTGCACATCACCTTGTGCTCACTAAGTATGTATATATTTCCCCCCTAATAAACAGGCTCAAGGTGGGCAGGATTTTCATGCCCATTTCTACTTTGAGCCATTTCTAAATTCTGAATGCAAGAGGTTCACTGTGTTGAGTATGTGTAAAACAGAGAGACTTTTGTTACACACACACACACACACACACACACACACACACACACAAAACATGCCAAACGTTGACTGGTACATTCTGATCTGACAACCAGTGCCACCTGATTCTGTCCCAAAGGCCATGCTCACGGAGGCTGCTGCATGAGTCCAATCAAATCTGTACCAAGCAAAAATGTAATCACTTTCTGCAAAAGCCATTAGCAGATTAAGCCTGGGCTAAAAAAAAAAAGTTACATGCATTCACCCAAGAACAGAAAAGGAATGGTTTGCATGTAAGTCATCTTTTCAATTGTATTTAGGAGAGTGATTAGTCTTCCCCTTATCACTATCAGCTTACTACTTGACTTCATCAGGGCCATACTGTGACCCAAATACAATATCAGCAGCCAGATCAAGCCTGATTTCGACTGCAGGCTTTTTAAGACTGCTGATACAGTAGGGATGACTGATAGTAGTTTCTCATTTTTAGCTTACAAATAATTACTTATCTAACAGAAAAATAAGACATTCAATAAAACATCTTTCCTACTAGTCTTAACATTTAAAATCAAAGGGGCTGAATATAGACACGTTTAACATGAGTCAAATCTGTATAGTTAATAGGGTTGATCCCATGCCCTGTGCATGCAAACCATACACATGTGCATAGAGAACACATTGTGCTATGCAGATCCCGCTTGGAATTGCGGCCACTACCTTCTCAAATGCTACAGTGGTTGATTATATATTATTTACAAAATGAGCTAGAAAAGCAGAGCTGCCTAAGTGGCTCTTAGCCATGCAGGGCCTAATTCTGCACTTCTAACAAAAACAAACTCTTGTACGTGGTGACTTGAAGTAATAGGTCAAAATCCGCTGCAGAGTTCATCCAAATCTTTCTATCTGGGGTCAAAAGGTAGGGATTCCCTATCATACAGTATATAGCTCAGCGCTAAACCCTCTGGATCTCTTCAATTCCATTGCAGCAAGCTTCATCTGCACCAAGGCTTTGAGCTTCTGCCCTGGCTCAAGCAAACTCTGGGTGAAAACAAACGAGTAGTTAGCCTTCTGGAGTCTGTGTTCAGTCTGTGTAGCCGCCACACAGCTGCCACTCAAAGGTTCAGCATGTCCAACAGAATACACAGGCAGCCCCACTGCGCAAATTTCATGTGCCCTCCACTGAGTGGCACCAGAGATCTCTCTCCCCCCATTCCCCAGGCTGCCTGTCAGCCAGTTGCGCTAGCAATCTCCATATCCTCACTGGAGTTGCCTGTGTCGGTGCACGAGTGATCTCTCTGCCCCCCTGGAGCTGCCTGTCAGCTGGCTGCACCAACAATCTCCCTGTCCAGCTGACAGGCAACATGAGGGAACTGGAAATTGCTAGTTCTCATTTCCCTCTCCCCGGACACCTGTCAGCTGACGGGGCACACTAGGCAGGGCTCCATGCTATTAGAAGACCTGGATGCAGATGAACCTAACAGAAGAGCTGCGGACATGTGGGCACCCATTAGCCTGCATGGTGGGCCTGTGATCTCTTCAAAAACGCTGTGCGTGTTTGGTGGGTGCTGGCTAAATGTCGGGTGCGGTCTAACCATCTGGCAGACAACTAATAAACAAATGGGTGAACACATGGTGGGTGCTGACTAATGTGGGCTAACATCTCATTTGTTTTCACTGTTTGTTGCCACAGTTTTACTGGCCCTTTTTAAACAGGTGCGCGTGCGGGGGGAGGAGGAGTGTCAGTGTTCATGCTGGTGCGGGTGCGGGGGGGGGGAAGGATATAGACGGGCTCACACCCATCGCCACCCATCTATACACACGGAGCAATCGCTGTTTTTGCCAGTTGCTCTGTGCATGTGTGATGGATGGAGGTGGGTGTGCATGCATATTCGCAGGAGCACGCACACACACACCACAGCGTGTACACGAGACGCATGTAAAAAGGGCCACTGATATAATACAGCAGGGACTTCAATCTCATTTTGGTTTTACGGCCACTGAAATGCCTCTGCACGCACCACTCCTTCATCCCCATCACCACCAGAGGATTATGTTTCTGGTTAGCATAACTTTAGGGAGACAATTTTTAATGGATTTATTACAGGTTCCTTGGAGATGAGGAACTAGCCTCGCATACCTGAAAGATTGCCTCCTCCCTTATGTCCCATCGCAACCTCTTGAGGTCAGCTGGGAGCACCCTCTTTCATGTATCACGGATGTGTCAAGTCCATAGAGCAAGGGCACATGGAGAGGCATTCTCAGTGGGTGTTCCACAATTATGTAACTCCCTTTCCTTGGAGGTTCACCAAAGCCCTTGTCTGAGTATTTTCTAGAGGCAACGTACAACTTTTTTATTCAGCCAAACATTTGGCAGGTGGGAAGGAAATTTTTTAATTATTTGATTTGTATCTATTTTATATACGTTGTACCTAGAGCTGCAACCAAGCACCTGATGATTTGGGCACCCCCCAATGAATCAGGGGTGCCTGAATCAACCTGGCCCCATTCGGGCACAATCGATGTCTGAACGGGACCCGATGGACTGCTTGATTGCACTGGCCAGTCTTTGAAAGTGAGAGAACCTGGCCTGGCCACTGGTGTGTCACTTTGAAAAGCGCCTTTCCCACCCCCGAGTGCCTCTCAGCTCTAAGGTGCTGTAGTAGAGGAAGTGTCAGCCAGCCAGTCAAAGTGATAGGACTAGATCCGACCTGACCCAGCCCGGCCATAGCGGCTTGGGTCCCGTCACTTTCAAAAGCCACTTCCTTCACTAAAGTGCATCTCGGCTCTGAGGCTCTGTTGGGGATGTGTGTGTGAGGGGGGCACCAGATAGTCTTTCAAAGTGACAGGACTCAGCTCAGCCCAGCTGCAGCAGCTCAGACTGGGTCGTGTTATTTTGAAAAGTTGCTTCATGCCTCTCAGCTGAGAGGCACCTTAGGGGGGCGGAGCTCCAGCTGGCCTTTGAAACTGACATGCCCCAGCTAAAGCGCTGGAGAGCTGGGCTCTGCAGCACTGTCAGCTGGAGCATGTCAGTTTCAAAGGGTAATGCTCACATTTTTGGGTATTGGGCACCCGATTGGTTCTCAGGTAGCCCATTTGGTGCCCGAAAATGCAGGCATTACCCGCGGGTACTCATTTTAGTACCTGTTGCAGCTCTCATGGTAACCCACCATGAGCCTTAGGAATAGGGTAGAAAATAAATTTAAATAAGTACAATGAACAAATGAGGGGTAGCAAGGCCAGTCTTATGGCTAACGCCCCAAGCCCCCATTTTCACCAGGTCAGAATGGGGGTCTCACATACTCCCAGTGGCACCCCTCTAGGGTACCCCAGAGGAGGTGGGGGAATGCACCAGGAGCCCCACATTTTATCTTTTCCTTGAGCCTTGCAAATTCTAAGCCTGGCTCTGAGGGGAGGAAATGATATGCATTCCCTCCACCCAATTTCCCCCTCTAATTACATAAGGGGGCATGATGCGGCTGCAGTGAGTCCTACTTATACTGATGGTGGCGGGGACAAGGGGGGAGGGGAAAATCTCAGCAGATTAATTTTAAATTTGTCACTATTCTAGGCAGCATTTAATGGCCAAGACATTGAACTACTGCAAAAAGTTCCCTTCCCTCAAGCCAATGTTGGGATTTTTTTTAAAGCCAGGGGAAGGTGGAGAGCAACTCCTAAAAAGCAGAGAGAAATCTCCAAACTGCCAACATAAAATGTTCAAAATAATAAGTCGGGCCTCTAACAAAAAATAAATCATGAGTTTGGCTTAGTTTTATAATACCTACATTGCAACCTCATTGTAACACTGTATTTGGGAGCCATGCCTCACACCACATTATAACTGAAGTCGGGCTATAGCAATGTGCATTATAATGAGGTTGCAGTTTATTAGGTCTTCTGAGCTTTGAGTCTATAGAGCTACACTGAAGTTAGATTTTCATCTTTTTCTCCATAAATACAAAAGGCTACAAACTTACTTGGAGCTTTTAGAATTAAAGATCAGAGCCTTGTAGTTTCAGGAACTAGGGTTTTACAGAAATGGCTAAAATCCAGAAACTTGCAAATAAAGTTATGAGTAGTCGTCACTCCAGGCACAGAAGAATACTCCATATCATAATTATTTTTTTAATTGTCTAAGTTCCGGGGTTGCCGAGTTCTAAGGTTGCCATGTCTGTCTCTCCACTTCCTCACCCCCATATTTAGGCCCACATTTTAAGATAATCATAATTGCTTGTAGTAAACACAAACAGTATCCCTACCACCATACACACACAGTTTTGTAGTGAAACAAATTAACATCCTGGGCATTGCTTTTGTATGTAGAATGTGGAGTTACTTTGCATAAACTCTCCACACAGCAATTGGCCATGGACCCATTATAATGTTTTAGTTATTATTACTGGCTTTCTGAGCAACTTGTGCTTTCTCTGAGTATGCTGAACTAGAATCTGTGATCAGCTCTACTGGGGATAGCAGCGCTTGGAAGGACTTAGCCACTTGTTAATAAAAAGAGTCCCAAGTGAGTTATGGTGTGTGGTTTTTTCTGTGTGTGTGGTTGTTTTTTTTTAAAGCTAAATAGATCTCGTTCCTAACTCTGCTACCTGTGCACCCAGCAGCAACAGAATCATTTACAGAACCAAGCACTTCCCTTAGCCATCAGATATCTATTTTACATATTCAAGTACCAGAGGCCCTTGGATACTAAACTACAGCCTCCAGTAGCTTGCAGCGTAGCAGCACTCTCACTTTAGCAACTGTTTACTGTTTTTTTGATTGCTCTTTGAAATTGATTGGACTTAGGCTGCAGTTGCTCTTGAAAGAGAAATCAGCATTTGGAGGGGTGGGGGATCTATTCAGATTTTAAATCATCCCCAGTACTTTTACTGAAAACAACAATCATATACTGCAGTATTCTGTTTCATTGTAGTTAAAGGCACGTATGATTATCCAATGGCTTGCAATGTGCTTACCTTAAAATAAAGGATTCAAATTGAAAGTTGAATTGGGTCTGCATGGGTTGTTGGGACAGTTTAGCTATCCCACAGAGGCCAACTGAACAACAATGAGGGAACAAAGAAAGGTAGTGAGAAAGAAATCCCCCTGCCCAATATTCTTGTAGTTTTGGCAATGAAGTAACAAACCAAGCTGGAAGAAAAGGGGCAGCTCTGTCCCCTTCACAGCCACTCTCAAATCTTTGAAACCTTGGGTGTTAACACACAGGAAGGAAGGCAGCTGGAATCCCTGTTCAATCCATTGAGTTCCCATGCCACTGCTCCCCTTATGGACAGAGTTGGGAGCCCTTCAAATAGACAGCCCCTGCCTGCAGTTCATGGTCTTGCGCCTGCTGCCACAAATGGTGCTAACACACTACACCCCACCCTCCGGCCTGCCTGACAGCTGGGCAGCCGCTCCAGTGATCTCGCTGTTCCCGAGCAGCCCGGGGACACAGCAAAATCACCAGCGTGCCCTCCCACCAGCTGTCAGGCAGCTGGGGACAGTGTGATCGCTCACACTCCTCTCCCTCCGCACCCCACAGCCATCAGTGGAGAGGGGCATGCTAGTGGTGGCTCTGATGAAAAGGGATATCACTGACAGGGAAGGTTTCTTCCCTGGCCATGACCCTCTTTTCCGGGGCTGCTGTTGTCCTTTCCTGGTGGTAAAGGAGAGGAGCGTGCATCAAAGCCAGCATGCAATCCATGTGGTGGAGCCACACAGATCCTGTGATCCCCTTTGGTTCCTTTCCCAAATGGAGGGGGAACTGCAGGGGTCGTGTGCTGGCTTTGATCCCCACTCCTCTCCTTCTCCATCAGGAAGGGAGAGCAGCGGGCACAGAAAGAGGGGTCACAGACAGGGAAAGGATCCTTCACTGGCCTTCCATCAGAGCCAGGGCTAGCATGCCCCCTCAGCTAACAGCTGACTGGGAGAGGGGAGTGCCCCTGAGAGCCTCTGGGGACCTTCTGTGCGCCCCTCTCCCAGACGGCTGTCAGCTGAGAGGGGTGCGCTAGCCGCACTTCTATGCTGCTGGTGGACCAAGGGCTAGGGGAACCCTAACAAATGAGTCCCAGCTGCATGGTTGCCCGTTGCCCCAGTCTGGGACAGGTTAACCCCCACAGCATGCTCTCCCTTCCCAGGGATGTGCGGCCCTGCCCCAAGGCAAACATCTGGTGGCCACTGCCCAACAGGCAGGTAAATCTGGGGCAAAGGGGGGGCAACATCTTGTGTTATTACGTCCCCTCTCTTTCTGGTTCTTGCCATCAAACATCTCCATGAGCACAAGTTAATTCAAATTCTCTCCCACCTTCTCTCGCATGCACACAAAATACGACTAAGCCATCCTTTCCACCTGCAAACAATTCCACTGGCCCTATCAATCACAGTCCCACTGCCTGTCCCTAGCTCTACTAAATCTCAGCCTTCAACATTAGTGGAGAGATCAGCAGCATTCTGCCCTACCATGCACAACTGCTCAGTCAATGACCTTGCCTGGCCCATAGCAGCAGCAGCAATGGACCACAGACTAGGGGTGCAGGAAGCCATTCCCTCAGCTTTAACCACCACCAGTAGCACCTGAAACGGTCACATCTCTTCTCTTATTCCTGGCCTTGGGATTTCAGAATGGTTGCTACACCCCCCCCCCCCCTTCAATGGTGTGGCTTCCCCGTGTGACAGGAAGTGGCCACATCAGGAATACTATGCACAACTCTTCAATCAGGTAGACCACTCCACAGAACTGGGCAGGATGGTGGCCAGGTTGAAATACCACTGATGAGAATGCAAAAGGAGGTCAGAGGTGGCTAAAATTAAGAGATCTCCCCTTCCATATCGAGGGGTGACTTTGGGGGAAGGGAGAGTAGGAAGATGTTTAGGCCAGCAAATTTAAGGAAGCAGCAAAACCAACCAGGAGTGCTCCCTACTGCCCACTCCCACCTAGCTGTGTAGCCCCAACTCATGGATGAAACTGCTTCCGAATCATTTTCTTGGCTTACCAGGGATGGGAGGGGTGCTGCTGCTTTCCCCCTGGACAGCTGATTAGTGAGAAACTGGGGGTGCTCCCTCCTCTGCTTGATGCACACTCCCATCTTCAGGAATGCAGAAGCAAGCATGGGAGTGCATTTCATATTTTGGAAAGGGTAGTGAAATGTATAAAGCCGGCCCTGCCTCTGTCCCAGAGAAGAAAACCCACATACATCCATGCCTTCAGCTAATGTTCCTTGTGTTAAAAAGTACATGTCATGAATCTGAATCACATTTCTATTGACTGTGCTTCATATTTTCATGCACTGGACATGTTCCATCTCTAAAAGGCAACAAAGGCGGCACCCACGCATGAACACCCAGAAATCCAGATATTCAAGCATGGGTGTGTCTTGTGTACATGCTGCATCAGGTGGCTGGAGCAGGGTGTGCATGTGTGCTCCCACGGAATATGCATGCACACCCACCTCCACCCATCACCCACGCACAGAGCAACGAGTGAAAATGGTGGTTGCTCTGTGCATGTAGATGGGTGGTAGGTGTGCACCCATCTACACCCTCCCCCCAACCACTGCACACACACTGGCACACATACTGACACACGCACACACACCGCCAAAGTGTAAGCAACTACCTCATTTTATAGACAATCTGTTCAACATGATACACAGTCAATCAGTCACCCTACTATGCTACAGCCCACTAGAAAAGAGCTGCTAACTCACTAGGAGGCGTGTGTTCAACTCCTCCTGTAATGCTTGGACTAAGGAGACTTTTGCCATTGCTCCAGGAACTCATGTGGCAAAGTTATAACATGGACATCTGAAGTCTGCAAAGTTTACATGATGCATTTTGTTTTTCCAAGTCTTCTTTTTAAAAACAACAGATGTATTTAGTTCACACAATGAGAAACAGCATGTAACACATATTTGTAATTTAAAAGCTATTAAAATCTGTAGATCTGTGAGATGCACCAAATACACGTTTTCAAATATCAGTTGCTTTTCATTCAATTACCACAACAGACTGTTAAAAAAGCACAACCTGCCAACACAAGTGACATCCCCTACCACCTTTTCATCCCAACAAACCCATCGACTCACATCTCCAAGAGGCTGACTTAGGGAAATGAGATTCACAGAGATGACACTGACTCTTCTTCCAGATTAGGCTAGAATCCCACACGGTCCGGAAAATAGCCCTAGCTCCCCTTTCCTGTACAGTACAGACTGTTTTGTGTTGAAGGGGGAAGTTGAGGATTCATTGTGCCATGTATATGTGGATGGTTTCTTACATGCTGTTTATGCTTGCTTAATGTGTACAATCGCAGGTTCACTGCATAATTTTAATCATTTCCCTTATTGGCCCTTGTTTTGGCTCTTTGTAACCATGTTTTGATTGGTGTATTTCAAGGGCTAGCCCTTGTTTTCTGCATTCTGATGCTGGAAACTGTCATAAAATGCTGGAAACAAAAATACCAGAAACTAACTGGCAGAAAATACCAAAAATTACTGAAAAACGGCAGACAATGACAAATGCCAGTCTCGACAACAGTGGAAGCATGGATTCGAAGTATAGTGAGGAAATACTAACAAACAGTCGCAAGTGCTCTTGGAAGATAGGTATTTCCTGATGGTACAGGATTTCCTGATGGTACGGGAACAGTTGTTTTCACCTCAGCTCTACATGTCTATAACTTCTTTCCACCCGTAATGTTTCTCACTGTTGCTGCTCCACTAGAGGTAACAAGAACATTAACACTAAGGGAATTTTTACTCATCCAAGGGTTAACCGCTGAGTCAATTAGTCCAAAGCAATATAGCTTCAGGTTAGACGTCAGGTTAGTGCATTCAATATCAGGCGCCACTTTCCCATTCTCATTCAGTCACAACAGCTGCACTGAGTGGTGGAACCACATCCCAGGACTCCTTGCAGAGACCTTAGAGGTCTTGAAGGACTAGCTACTCTATGGTATTTGCAGGAATTAAGAAAGTTCTTTTTGCTGGGAATTGTGGAATACACTCCGAGATTATGGAACTTGGTGGTGCATACACGAACAGCAGACAAGTTAGGGTAACTCAAGATCAAGCCCTGCAAATGTGTCCTGGCTACCCACTTGAACTTGGGAACCAACTAAGTTCAGGATAAGGCATTTTATATATGAAAAGGGGATGTGGCAGCTAACATGGCAACACTGAGTTTGAACTTGGGGTTAATTCCGTAGTGCAAACAGAATATAAAGTAGAGCCAACGCCAGCATTTTCACTACTGTGTCATGTAGATCTCTCCTAAGCAAGCATACAATGAAATTTTAGCAGCTGGAATACCTGGCTATCTCACTGGAACCTAACCAGTGGTAACAGTAAGGAAATTTAAGGAAAAGGTTTTGTTTAAATAGACTCCCTGAAAAAATACAGAAACATGGAATCAGTTACATTTATCATGCACCTTTCTTGATCTTCCCTGCACTCTGCTCACTAATTAATTCTTCTCAAAACCTGCCAGAGAGAAGTTTCCTTTTTTCTTTCTAGACATGGAATTCTCTTCCTCTCACTCTCCCCACATTGGCTTAAAATGCATGATGTGCATTATTCATTATGCATTATTCATGAATCAGTAACAAATTTATATTTAATATCCAATGTTTTCCCAGGCAGCACCCTCCTGGTGGGAAAGGTTTAAAATGGGATGAAGTCCTTGGCAATTCTGAGAGAACCTAAAATATTTCATCTTGAAATCAGCACAAGTATGCACGATCAAACACAGTAGTGGTCTTTCAGACAACAAAAAAATAACATAGGGTGTTTTTAGATGGGACAGTGGCACAGATTAATCTGCTTTAGCGCAGATTAATCTGAGTGCCACCATCGCATTTGAGAAGGGCCACCAGATGTTACCACAGTCTGGCTCCTGACTGTGGTGGAGCTTAGCCCAGGCTGTCACTCGGGGAAATCCCCAAGTGACATCCTGGGCTAAGCTCCCCCACAGTCAGGAGCTAGCTGGCGGACCCGGAGTAAAGCGGGCTATCATGTCTGATACCCCGCTTTACTTAACGTTGTCTGGAGTGATGGCGGGTCACAGGCTTCATGGCCATGGCTACCCATCAGTTGGTGGGGCAGGGTACTGCATGCAGCCCGGGGACATGTGAATGCACATCCGTATATCACCCCACCAGCTCTCTGGCCCAGGCTGCTGTAACGTTTCTTTGGCGGCCCAGCAGATCCCAGCCAGAGTGTCGGCTGCCTCCACGGCCCGGAGAAGTATGCGATGGCGGCAGCTGTCATGTGTAAAAGCACCCATAGTCAGGCACCCATCCTGGACTCCCAATAGCACTACAGTTTCTTTGATTATTCTCCAACTGACAATATTTGTGTGCCTTATTGTTTTACACTGACAATTTTATTTTCTTTAACTCCAAACAACGCACACCGGAGTCTTCAAATGACTTATTTGATTTGTGGATGATGAGGACCATGCCTGCCTAGTATATGTATATGCACAAGGTTATACTCACACTGTGAATGTGTGTGTGCACACATCAAAACTAAGAAACTGTACATCTCAAAATATCCTGTTCTCTTGCTCAAATGCAACATATCTAGAATAGGTTAGAAGTAACCCATCATTTATTTCACATTAAGAAGTCTGTTTCTGCAAATCTTACACATTCATTTTCACTGAAGTTCAGTTTTAAACTATTCCCATAATACTAAGAAAGACCATCAAAGAATTCAGATCTCATTGCAGAAAGCAGAAAATTTGAATGCTGGATATAGGAATAGATTATCTACTGAAGTACTCAACAAAAAATTTGCATCAAGTGATTTACTTGATGTTTTTTCTTAGCATGTTATGAGAATGTCTTGAAAACTGGATACAATACAAGATAAAATATTTGCATCTAAAACAGTGAGGCCGCGTTCACACCTGGCGTTCTGTTCTTGTTTCGGCTCCGGGAAATAATCTGAAAGCCAAAACATGCATGGAGTTTGTCGGGTGTGAATGCCACCCTACGTGCAGGGGGTGGGGTGAAGGCACATACATTTCAGCCTTAGCCAGAGTGGTTAATGCAGTGCACTGAAAGATACAATGCACTTGACATACACTGTGGTAAACCCCCCAAACTCTGATTACTGTGGTCCTAAACAGCAGCAACCTGTAATATATTGTGCATCAAACCACCATTTATTTCACAAAGAATCTGTTCCAAAATCCTTAAGACATAACTCCAGTGAAGTCCAGTTTTAAACTAGCTGATAATATTGGTGGAGAGTGAGAATGGGTAGAGTACTCAAATAGCCTCTGCTTGTAATGCCTGAGTTTTCTTACACAGGTCACAGTTGGAGGAAAACAACTGTTTCAGGACATATAGATAGATACTTTATTCAGCGTGGCCAATGGCCATTGCTTGATCACACTAATACAAAGCAGTACACATTTTGGCGCCCCCACCTATGTAGGGGATCCAGTTAACCAAAAACAATCATTGGTCTTCCAAAGCAAAGTCACCACAATTAATCATAAAATATCATACAACATAAATTGAAAATACTAAAAGAAATGATACTAGAAACACTAGATTATATTCCAAATATGGGTGAGTAAACAGTCACATCTAGTTAACATCACTCACCCCCTTAAAATCCAAAATGTTTCTATGCAGTTGAAAAGCTCGCAGCAAAAAACTAGCCACCCTTCTCCAGACCAACTCCCTCTTTGATCCCAATAATAACCAGCTGGTCAAAAGGACTTCTGACCTTCCGGTAGCTCCTCCAGGAGAGGGCGCAAAAATTCCTCCCTAGGGTTATCATCGAGATGGCAACTCACTAGGATATGTCCCACCGTTTCCACAGATTCATTATCAAATGGACAAAGTCTCTCCTGGTAGGGAATTCCCTTCATTCTACCCTCGGTAACTCTTGAGGTCAGTACGTTTGCTCGCGCCTGAAATAAAAGCCACTTGCCTCCAAACGATAACTTCCTGGTGGACAGATATGTCTCCACCTGGCCCATCTCCGGGACCCACTGGAGGTAGGCTGCTACATGGGGGGATGTTCTTATTGTTCCTATCTCGTTTTGCCTCTCTATATTTTGTGCTCTACCCCTAATTTCCTTCAATTCAGCAGCCCTAGGTTTGTGGTCTAAATAAGCCACAGGCATACCCAACGTCTTTAAATATACCTCCATCCTTTCCTGCCATGGGCTGGTGTAAATATCTTCCCTTACAAGCTGGAGCAATTCAGAGCATTGGCCACTAAACAAGTTACACCAAAATTTGGTGGCTCTGTCCAGGGCCTGTTGGTGCCAGCTGTTCTGGCCCCACTCCAACCTTACCACCGCATGGGGGATACCAATTGGAGCAGCAAGGAGTCCCCGAAGGAATCTGGCTTGGAGGGGATTCAGGAGATGGCCACAAAAGGGAGCCCATATTTCTGCCCTGTATAATATCTGGACCCTTGCCTTACTATGAAGAACTTGGAGAGCTAACAGTGGAGCGTTCCTGTCAGATTTCCTAAAATAAGCAAGGATGGAGTAAGACACTGCTTTTGCCTGAATAATCACCCTCTGCACATGCTCCCTCCAAGAACCGGATTGATGAAAGAGAATCTCCAAGTACTTAAAGTTGTTAACCTGTTGGACGGGTGGCCCTGGATGTCCCAATTATAAATCTGCCTTTGGTTTGAAAAAAACACGACCTTGGATTTCTGATGGTTAATACTCAATTTGTTATCCCTACAGTAGACTGCAAAAGCTTGCAACTGTCTCCGCAGTCCTTTGACATTCTGTGAAAGTAGGGCCACATCATCTGCAAAGAAAAGGTATCCAATAGCCCTGGTGCCCAGCTTAGGAGGGAAAAACCTAGGTTCTGCCATTATGGGAATAACACTATTTATAAAGATATTTAAAAGAGTAGGTGCCAAGACACATCCCTGCCTAACTCCCGTAGTGATCTTAATAAAAGGAGTCACATGACCAAAGTCATGGACCTTGATAGCTATAGAAGAATCTGAGTACAGGGCTCGAATAAGATGTAGCAGTTGTCTATCCATAGACGTGTTTGACAGCTTCACCCAGGACATATAGTATTTTAGCATTCTTCTCTTGAACCTGCTCCCTGAATTAACACGCTGTGGGTGGCAGGCTCCATGTTATGTCATTTGTCATAACAAATGACATGTTGCCCCAGATTAGCTGCAGATTCATCTACTGGGTGGCTACCAGATGTTCACCCCAGGGCTGCTGCAGGGCCACTCCACATGGCATCACTGGGGAAACAGGGCCCATGGGACCACCTCACATGTGTTTGGGGTGGAAGCAGCCACTGTGCATGCGTAGGTCCACCAGCAGTACTACTGATAAGTCCACGATGTCAGCAAGGAGTGGGCCTGGGAGAAATGGCAGATGGCAGCTTAAGTTGGCCCAGTGCCTGGCAGATTGAGCAGGGCCAGGAGGAACAGTGGTGGCAGTGGAATTGGGCCCCCTGCGCTGGAATGGGAGCAGCCTCTGCATAGGTAGGGATGCTCTGCCTCACACCACCCCATCCAATACATCCCTCTGGTACTTCATTCCAAAACTCACTTCCCTTCCCACACATCACATATGGGACATCCCTTCCCAAATGAATGGGGAGCAGCCCAGCTCAGGCTCCTCTGCTATTTCCCCTTCAGATACAGCCCTGTTCCCGCACTAATGTTACTCTAGTCTCCAAACTCCCTTCAGTAGCAGTTCCAGTTCAATTCACTGTAGCTGTGTGGAGTGACAGGTTATACAGGTGCTGTCAAAGTATAAGAGGAGGGCAAGAGATTCTCCCAGGTCTGGGATGGACACAAGTTGTGTGCTGCTGTGTGATAAGCTGGCGGCTGAGTTGCTGAGGTGCTGTGTTGTATGAAAGGCTAGGATGGGTGTATGGGGTGGGGTGCTGTGAGGAGTGTTGACTGGGTGCTGGGTGAAAGGCTGGGGTAGGTATGGGGCGGGTGGTGGTTGGCAATACTGCCATGCACCAGAACAGGACAGGAGGGATCATTTGTGGGTCTCCACTCCAGCCTGAGCCCCAGGACAAATGTCCCTATGGCAGCTACACCAGTGGCTTCAGGATCATCCTATATCTGATAATATGATAGCAGGAACCATGTATTTCCTGAATAAATAATAGCTGCAGCATACAGAATGACACAAACATCTACAATCTTGAAAACGAAAGCATATCTGCAACACTGTCACGAAGACAGCTTCAGCCTACATGTAAAAATCCTATCTTGCTCTTTGCACATTACAATATGAATTTATTCTTCATTATTTGCTTCTATCAGGAACAATGCAGCTTCTCTCTTCTTACATATAAACACATCCTTTGTCTCTTTCTTTAATATGTTGCAAAACACTGCTTTGTTTTGGAATTTGCAGAGCTTTGACTGTAAGGTCATATGGAGGTCATTCAATTCCTCACAGTCAGCTACTACTAATACTGTTAACCTCTGGCAAACACAGGCATTGTCACATATCTGTGAAGTTCAAGGAGCTGCTGTCATCATTCAGCCAAGATATTAATTAGACATATCACAAGTCCTTTCTTTGGAGGTTAAGACTCTGAGATTACATCATTCAAACAATTGTCCTTTTTCAATTACTTGTAATAAAGAATACTTGTAATACGGAAGTGCTTTTAAAAATAAACACTTAACACAAAAGTATTAAAACAGTATAATAAATTTTGTTTTCTGATCCGTTTTCTCAGTCATAATCATCATCATTTTTCCCACTCTAACCATCTATTGGAAAGCAAATCAGTGGCCTTCATTCCAAAGCTATGTAGAGATGATGTATGGAAAGCAACTACTGTCCTACTGCAGCCTGTGGCTGCCTCTGCACAGGCAGAAGTGGAAATATCACAAGTACTTCTTCAGCCATTGCAGAAAAGGGTAGTGGGTCTCCATCACCACAGAGCACCATGCAAAGCATCTGTTGCTTTACATGAATCTTTAAACACAAATTCAGTTTGGAGAGACCTTCTGGTTGGATTAATTCTTTTTTCAGTAGAAAATGTACAGACATAGTCATCAGTAAAGATCAATAATGATCAGTGAGCAACAAAATCTGAAGCATCACAAGAGGTAGAGAGGGAGCCACAGGGTGTTAACAAATGGGACGTGGCCCCATGTTTACCTGTACTTGTGCTCCTGCTGCTGAGAGATGTTCACTTCACATGGTGTCATCACTGTAAATGTGGAGCCCACCATGTGTTGGGGGAGCCATGCGGTGCCCACAGGACCATGCGTACATCCAGCATTATGGAGTTGTGGGTGCCAGCCAGCCTAGAGCATCAGGTGAGTGCCTCAAACTCTGTGGTGCGGGGGTGGAGGGAAACATGCAGGCAGACCGCGGCAAGGAGGAATGCCTGCCTGTCTGTTGGATTCCTTTTGACATCTGTGAGTGGCAGATGTGGAGCAGCAAGGTCCCATCAAGTGACTCCAGGGGCTCTCTTCCCAAGTACTAACACCCATAGATAGCTGGGGCAGCAGATAGCTGTGCCTCTTGCCTTAGGACGGAGGGGAAATTACATCTCTCACAAATGGGAAGACAACAGAGAGTGGCAGGGGCGGCTGGTGGGTTTTGATGTTGGAGGGGCACTGGGGCAGTAAGGATGGCGAGCCTAGGGGCGGAGCCAGGGGGGACGGTAGGCTGAGCCAGGGGGACGGTAGAACAGTGGTATGGCATAACCTAGCAGCAAGGAGTTCCCAGGGTTAACATCGGATGGAATAAAACACAGTCTACATGCACATCAAGCTTAAAATAAATAATTTATAAACCCAAAACACAGGGACCCATCCTTGTAAAG
>QEPC01002135.1:768253-787189 GCA_003113815.1 Sphenodon punctatus | reverse complement strand
GTGACAGCTACAGCAGCCTCTGCAGCAGCTCAGAGGCTGCTGTAGCTGTCATAAACGGCAGCGCGGGGTTTTTTTTGTTTTTTTTTTTTAACTAAAGCCGCAGCGGTCCCCCTGCAGGGCTTTGGGGGGCAACGCCCATAACGCCCTGCAGGAGGAGCCACGCCTGGCATGGACTGATTGTGTGAATGCTGCATTGAAACCACATTCACATAATGCACATATTTTCAACATGGGAATGCAGCACGTAAAGAAATGCGCAGGAATCACCTCTTAATCCTACAGGATAATGGAAGTCCACAGAGAGAGCGGATTCTGCTCCAAGCATGGCAAATGAGGGAGGGAAGAACCTCCCGAGTGGTGGGAGAAACAGCTTCCAGAGGAGGGGAGAAAGGTCATTTCTGGTTTCTTTCTTATAACACTGAGAATGCAGATAAAAAGCAAGAGAAATGTGTGCATCAAACTGAATGTGGGAGTGCTTATAATGCACAATTTTATAGTGTGTATTAAGTTCAAATGCAGAGAAAAGCAGAATGTGTGAATGGGGAAAAGCAAATTGTAATGTGCATCTTAAACAACCACATTAAAACAATGCAGACTTTTTTATAATGTGAGAAAGCGGCCTCAAACAGAAGTTCTTGTGATTTAATCTATATATGACGACTGGCACAGGGGGCGGGGCAACCAAATAAACCATCCAGAATTTTTCTGGCTTTTCTTTCCTACCCGGAAATGGCCAATATTGGCCTTTTCCTGGTCTTTCACATTTAGAAGTGCACATTCCTACTAGGAACATCTCCTGGAGCTCTGCCTCCCTTTTTAACTTAACTGCCCAGGCTGAGCCCTGCTCACAAATTAAGCCCTGTTTCCAGTCAACAATGCACAGTGTTGCTTCAAACAAAACTATGGCTGACTTTTGTGTGGGTGTGCCAAGAATGTGAGAAAGGACTCCTGGGGCCTTTCCTTACCCCTGTAGATAAGGGTGATCTGGTTGATATGGAATATCCAATGATTTCATGACAGGAATTGAAATCTAGTGTCCCAGGTCCAAGTCCAATATCTTATCCACTAGGCTACACCCAAAATAAATAAATAAATAAATAAATAAATAAAGGCAGTGCCGCATTGGGGATTCCATTATTGTGGGGATGGACTTTTCTGAAATCTAGTGTCCCAGGTCCAAGTCCAATATCTTATCCACTAGGCTACACCCAAAATAAATAAATAAATAAATAAATAAATAAAGGCAGTGCCACATTGGGGATTCCATTATTGTGGGGATGGACTTTTCTGCAACCTATTGATGCTGCTTCAGCAAAACATCTGTTAATCTTCCTCAATCCAGACTATTCCAAAAGAAAATGGAACAAGAGACAATGTTCAGAGCAAGAGCACTGAGAAGGAGAAAAGCTATTCGTCACAAAACGAACGGGAGTAAATTGTATTCTACAAAAACTCTCAGTGATGCCTACTGAACTGGCCAAAACATTTTTATCCTATCCCTCCAAACTTTCTCCTCAGGCAAGACAAATAAATAATATTTGACTGATGTAAATCAAAGACTTCAATGGAGCAACACTAAATATATTTGTCCAAAACTTTAAAATAGCTGACTGTTGTACTTGAACTTTCCAAGATAATTCACCCTGAGGCAGACATGCAAGCATGGAAAATTTCAGCCCAAACAGTAATGTTGATAAAAGTAATGACTAATGAGCATGTGAAAATAGAGTGTTATAACAGAAACTGTTTTGCAACCTACTGAGGTCTTAAGACCAATTATAACTGGCATATTCACTAACTTTTTTAAAAAAAAACCTTGAAACTAACATATTATAACTTGCATTCTACATTCTGTTAAAATCTTGCACTCTGTTAAAATCACAAACATTTTACTTGTTATAAAATTGAGATGATTTATCCTATCACTGTGAAAGTTTGTGGAGAGGATTGCTCAGGTGAGGGACAGACGCTATCCACATTTCAGACAGATTGGCTGGGAAATGGCTGAGTTACAGGACTTTATATACAATTTTGTTATTATCTATGTAAACATGCAGATGTGTCAGAAAATTAAAAAGTGTGCCTTGTAGTCCTTTGCTGAATTTAGATTCTGAAAATATGTTGTGTAGTTTGTAAGTTATGATGTTTTGAAGTTTCCACGTTATCCAATGGAGAGAGTAAGATTTTTAAGTTGTCGGAATGGATGTGTTCTACGAACATCTCCCTCTTGGTATTGGTGTGTAGGATATATATTGAGAGGTTATTATATGCAGATGCTCCTGTACCCACAGAGGGCTCAGGAAAAGGGAGGCCCAGAGCGCCTTACATTTTTGGGCAGTGTACAGTAGCAGTCAAAAAGGCAAACAAAATGTTAGGAATTATTTGTAAAGAGAAAGAAAATAAAAAAGAAAATGTCATACGTATCAGTGGCAGGGGGTCTTCCAGGGCCTCTGTCAGGCACTGAGAAGCAATATGGGGAACTAGCAAACACCCCCTGGCCACACAATACTCAACCAGCAGGAGTTGCCTCATTGGCAGGTACTGATCCTACCGGGCGTAAGCCTCTTGCTCCAGAGCCCATACAGCAGTGGGTCCCTGGTCCTGGCCTCCAGCCAGACCTACACCACCAGTAGTGCAAAACAGTCCATGTACAATTTAGGGCTATAGCCCCTCTTACTTGGGCCTTAGACCCTCTGGGTTACTATAGTCTTAGGTGTCCCTGAATAGGGCAGATCCCACCTGATGACAGTCTCCCACTGGTTCTTTCAGGAGGCAGTACTCATTGTTCAGGGGAACAGGCTTGTGTTGAGATGAAAAGGGAGCTCCCCCAGCTAACTTCTCCTCCTATGGCCACAGTAAGGAATGAGCTCAGCCCTTATAAAGGACTCAGGCATGCTCAGTCTGTACTGCTCACGGAGCATGCCTTAGGACTTAAACTCAGGAGCACTTTAGAAGTCGATCTGAGCATGCTCTATGACTTTGCCTCTGGAAGGCTTAGTAGCACCAACTGGACATGCTCCGAAGTCTCTCAGTGAATATAGCTGCTCAGGCAGCTTGGTTCAACAGGGTTCTCCTAGGCACAGAGAAGCCACCCTATTACCCTAGTATCAGTATAAGAAAGTATCCCAGCCCACCCTTGACAGGCAACCTTTCCAGGCGTTGTAGCAGACTCCTATGCAGTCTGCCAAGAGCTTCACAGGTTCCAACGGGCTGGAAAGGGGTCTGTCATGGCTCCCTTCAGTCCATCCATGATCTTCAGAGGCTGCCTGTCCTGGGAAAGCTGAAGAGAGCTGTGGCAGCCTCTTCTGCAACCTGCAACGGATCTGCAAGTGTTGGTAGGATGGAGGGAAAGCTGGCAGCACTCTCCTCAGTCTGACCATAATCTGCTGAGGCTTCCTGTCACAGGTGTCTAAAGGGAACAATGACAGACCTTCTCTCAGGTTGCTGTCCTGCTCCTGTCGTCATCAATCCATCCAAGGACTCTTCCCTTTCCCCATCCTTGGCTTGCCACCTTGTTGCTAAGCCAGGGAACCCTCCACCTTTGTTCTTCTGCTCTGTTGCCATTGCTGAGCTAGGAAAACCCTTGTTGTTTCTGCCCCATCGCACTAGTGTGACTGCTCCTGAGCCAGGGGAATCTCTGCCCCACTGCTGAACTGGGGAAACCTCTCCTGATCTGCGGGCCCCCTTACCACCTCTTCCCCCCATGTTGGTGCTGCCAAGTTGGGGGAGACAGACAGAGCCCATGCTACCTCCTCCAGTGTACCCTGACATGCTGGTGCTGTAAGGAAGCCAAGTCCAGGGATCATCTGGAGCTTCAAGTGGGGTTAATCAGGGTAGTCCAGCACTAGAGTGCTGCGTGTGGGAAGAGGGTTTATACCAAATTGTACTTTCTCCAATCATAGAGAATCTATGTATGATAATCATACATCGATGCTCCTGGATTCTCATAGAGAAGACAACAGCTGAGATTTTTAAGTTATGTCAGGATGGATGTGGATTATATGTATAACAAACATGCGGACATTTTATGTACATGTCCTTCTACACTCTCATAGAGAGGAGAAGATAATGGGTATCAGTGTTCAGGATATATGTGAAAATGTTATTATACATATTTGCGTCTGTACCTTCATAGACAAGACAATAGCTGTATGTGGACAGAGCCATGGGTGTTATTTTCAGTCATTCATCATTTTTGTCACTTTCCATCATATCCCACCAATGTGCAGTATTTTTGACATTTTCCAGCACTTTTCATCATTTTTGTCAGTTTCTGGCACTTTCTGTCAATTTTGCGCCACTTAGCTGGTATATAAACCATAGCATTAGCAGTTTCATAACTCCATTCATTTTGCATTAAGGCGGGAACAGATTGATTAGATTCAGTGCAGCATTTGGGAACTGGGCTGCAGGAAATTGGGGTGGGGGGGAGGATGGCGGATCTTGGGATGGAGGCGGGTTTGTTGCTGTGGTGAGCAGGGAGGATGGATGGAGCAATCATTGTAAATCTGCTCATTGCAAGATTACATCATTTAGTCCCTTTAAATAGCCCCAGAAAAGGCACAGTGTACCCGCTGCACAGTATAGGTACATGGGTTGATCATGGCACCCTCCATCCTGTGCTACCGTCTAGCACACACTCATAGTGTGGAGCTGCGCAACAGAAGGCAGGGTGCTTGGAGGCCACCCAGCAACCCAGAATGTGTAGCAGTTTTGGCAAGGTGCTGCCAGGACCAGAGGCAGGAAAGCTTGTCCAGTGGGGTGATGGGAGTAGCAGAGAAGACGAAGCCCCTCCACCTGTTGAATCCCAGCAGCCACCATACGTTCCTCCACAGCATGGTCCAGGACCAGCAGTATCCCTATCCCATGCCCTAATGCAGATTTAGACTGGTTGCCAATAGCGTGCCGAGTCAGGTTCAAGGTATTGGTATTGATCTATAAGGCCCTTCACAGTCTAGGGCCCCTCGTACCTCAGGGACCGCCTCGTCCTTCGCATCCCAGAGCGGCTCCTTCGGTCTGCCGGGGGTGACTTCTTGGAGGTCCCCTGTGTCAAGCGGGGGTCACAATGGAGCGGGAATTCTCGGTGGCCAGGCCGCGTCTTTGGAATTCCGCTTGCCTGGCCCCGAGCCTTTTGACATTCCGGTGGGCTTGTAAAACCTGGCTGTTCGCCCAGGCCTTTGGGGAGGAGGGGGGTTAGAGTTTTAACGCTTCCCTACCATTTATTTTTATTTTTATTTCCCAACCTGTTTTTGGTTTATATTGTGTGTTTTTAAGGGTTTTTTAAAAATTGTTTTTATGAATGGTTTATTGAATTGTACGTCGCCCCGGGATGCTGTAGGCATGGGGGGTGACTAACAAATGTTTAAAATAAAAATAAAAATAATATTTAGGAGGGAATTTGGGTTGCACAGGAGGCACTGGATGGGCTGCAGGCAGAATATGATAGGCTCGTCAGACAGGGGCAAGATCGGTTAGAGAAACTACACTGCCTGTGCAGCTACTATTCGCTACATCACAGCCAGAAGGCTGCATAGGAGACCTAATGGGCTTCCCTAATGAAGCATGGATGGCTGCTCTGTGCCACAATAGCGACTTCCAGGATGCACTACGTGCCTCCTGCCTAGAGCTGAGACGGAAGAGTGTTCCCATTCTGAAGGAAAATATCGACCTTTCAGGAGTGCTTTTACATGTCCGTCAGTACTTCATCAGTTTCCAGTGATTCTACACTTCTGCCATTTTCTCATCATTTTAGTCACTTTCTGGGCATTTTTGTACTTTCCAGGTCGTTTATGACAGTTTTACAACACTTTTATAGCAATTCCCAGCACTTCCCCAGTGCTTAGCTGGCATGTTTTTGTTTCCATATCCCCCAGGAGTGCATGTGGGGCACACGTGGGGCTTGGGACTGGCCTGGGGCAGCCCCATCCAACTTGCGAAAAACAACAGAAAATGGCAAAAACAGAAACAAAGCCAGTAAGTTTCCACGTTGTGAGAGTCTCGGCAAATGTCCTACTTCCAACCAAATCAGCACTCGCTGAGATTTTTCATTTCAGGTCTACTCCCCCCACTACCACCTCGCTCAGTCCTGCCAAGTACACAGGAAGATGAAAGTGTCTGACCCCTCCCACTGTATTTAATTTATGTTAATTAGGTTATAGGTTAAGATAGGTTAGCTTAGGGGGGGAATTTTTTTTAAAAAAAACTTTATAGTAAAAAAATAAAAATGAATTAAAAAAATAGAAAAACAGTATGTATGTTAATTAGGTTATAGGTTAACAGGCTAGATTAGGTAAATAGGTTATAGGTTTAGCTAGGCTAGATTAGGTGAACAATAATTTAGTATAGTAAAATGATTATAGTAATAATAAATTATAACAACATTTCTTATAGTAAAAATACTACTACTACTACTACTACTACTAATAATAATAATAATAATATTACTAATAATAATTTAGTTTAAAAATATTCTCCCCTCAAACGGATACCGGGCCACGGTTGTGGGAGCTTATGGCCTTCTTATGTTCTTCATGGGCACTCGCAGCCTCAGAGCACGATCCAGCTAAGCCCTACCACCAGCGCACGGGATCGTACACTGGTGGCAGGGCCGAGGAGCAGGAAGTGGCCGGAGCACGGGTGTGTGAGTGCTGGCGGAAGAAAGTTCCACCGGCCAGATGGCCACACCACCTCCGACAGAGTGGTGGCCATGCCCCTGCGCTGGCATTAGGGACAGGGGCACAGCCCGTGGAAGGGGTTCCCTACCCCTTGGGTATGCCCCGCTGGGGGCACCCCACTGGGGGGATGCCCAACAGCCCCCCTGCAGCAAAAGAGATTGGGGTGCCAGCGTGGGCTTACTCCTGCTCAGAGCAGAAGGCCCACGCAGTCAGAGGGACACAGGCACCGGCCGCCTGCAGTCCCAAAAGCCTCTGCACCCCCGCCTGGCCAGCCCCGGAGACACCCAGAATGAGCGCGCCCTGGACAGGCCTCCGCGACGCCCTGCCCCTCCCCCGCTGCTCCTTGTGCTGCAGTGCAAGACGGGTCTCGCATGTAACCAGCCTGGCTCTCTCATCCTGGGTGTCTTGCAGGCTAGTCGGGAGGGGGTGCAGCGGCTTCGGGGACTGCAGGTGGGTGGTGCCTGTGTCTCTATCTGCAGCTCTGCCCTGTTGCTACACCACCCCCTTCCATTGGGGAGAAGAGCTGGATGCAGCGCTGTGGCCACTAGGGACCCAGCACCATCCGCTGGTGCTATTTCAGTGCATTTCTGGATTGCACGCTCGGTAAATACAACTTTAACTTGTAATAAAATAGCTGTATGTGGACAGAGCTGTAGTTGTAATAACTGTATGTGGGCAGAGCCACAGGAGTTAAAGTTAAAGACAGTGGACGGGGAGGTGTAATGTGCCAAAAGAATGGAAGTGAGGGGGGAGGATATGGGGATTGGTTATGCGAGTGCAGCTCGGGGAAGCTCATGCAGTGTATTTCTTTGGTTCATGATGTTAAATGAGTGGAGGTATACATGTAGTCTTGAAATTAGGGCTAAAGTGAACAGCAACATTTCTACTTGCGAGAATTCTCCTAATTTTCGGAACTGGGATTGATTTTTTGTCAATTTCCCAATGTCCAATAAAATTCTCAGCAATAAAAAAATTAAAATAATTTAAAAATTCATTGCACATGTGCAAAATGGTCACCGTCCTTAACCAAAATGGCAGTAATAGCATTGCTGCCATTTTGGTTAAGGGCAGCATGTGTACTTGCACAAACCGGCCTGGTGGCTGTTTGTGCATACACAATTAATTTTTATTAATTATTATTATTGTCTGAAAATCGGGATTTTGATGAGATTTCTCGTTTTTGAGAAATCTTGTTTCAGCCATATTTGAAATGTAAACAGTGTATGTAATTTATACTTATTCTTTGGGCACATTTCCCACAAAGTATATACAAGGGGGTATGGTATCCTACATACGTTGGTGTACGTATGTTTCTGGAGTGACGGAAGTAAAATAGTATGTACAAAAGATTTACATAAAATGAAAGGGGTAGCCTAGCATTTACATTGCTGTATGTAAATTGCTGCAGCGGCAGTAGAAAACTGTACACTCACTTTAGGTTTGAT
Organism: Sphenodon punctatus; assembly: GCA_003113815.1. Taxonomy (NCBI): domain Eukaryota; kingdom Metazoa; phylum Chordata; class Lepidosauria; order Sphenodontia; family Sphenodontidae; genus Sphenodon; species Sphenodon punctatus. The sequence continues at coordinate 779,070 of QEPC01002135.1, read as the reverse complement.
GAGACGCTTAGGTCTGGATTATGCGACGTTCTTGATTTTAAGAGATTTGTTGAATTTGCTTTAGTTTATCTCGAGAGAGTTTAGGAGAAATGATATGTAGCTGAAGAGATTTTAAACTTGTAACACTGAGAAACACTGTAGTATAGGTATAAGAGGTGAAGTAATATTACTCTCTGTGGCTATATTTATTGGGGAAATTTACAGTATTTATTTTTTGTATGTAAAGGATATTTCAAGATTCTCCACAATTTGAAGTTTAGCTTTGTTTTTTAATGTAATTATTCTATATTTTTATGGATGCCATGTAACAGCTGCAACAGCCGCTTTGAGCGGTCTGTCGCAGGATTGGTTGCAGGGTATTAAATGTAAAGAAATAAACGGAACTAAGGGTGCTTGCACAGACTACTGGAGGGGCAGACGCCTATGAGGGCAATCACGGCTCTATTGTCATAGGAATTAGTGTGCATAGGAATGTACTATTCCGCTTTTCTCCTGTAAGAATAAGTGGAACATTGATGATTGAGACACATCTGAAGATCCGGTCACGCGCAAGTGTTTTCATGGGAGCTTTGTAGCTTTTACGAGCTCCAGGTAGCTTGATCCCTGTCTCCACTGTACCCACAATTTCTCCTTAATTTATAGTGCCCCTCTTACTATACATGTGATTAAGAGCAGACAAATATTTGTCCTAGTGTGTTGTGAATAGGGAGTACTATAGTGTATTGGAAGGAATTTGGCTGTTTGTGGGCTGTGACTCCTGAATGAGGATTGCTTGCCATTTGCTTTCCCCTCCAGTAAAGCTCTCAGAAGGAGATCAAGCTACCTGGAGCTCATGAAAGCTACGAAGCTGTGCTGTCAGAAGAACTCCCTCTCACAGCCTTTTTGCCCTTATACTCCCAGTATCTGGGTACCTCCTCCCCATACAAACACTGCTCCCCTCCCAGCTGCCCCCAAGACTTGTCCATGGATACACATCACCCATCTCTCAGGTTTGTCCCCCCATATACACCCCTCCCAGCACTTGTCTGCCTGTTACCAATACAATTGTTTGTAGTAGCTTTGTTCGTTGTCTTTTGACTTTGTGCAACTAGTTGGTCTTTTGTTTGTGTTAGTGTTACCAATACATACACTTCCACCCAGGCTTGCCTGCCCCGCAGCCTTGTCTGGGCATACACATCCATTTCTTAGCCTTGTCCTCCATAAACACTCCCCTAGCACCTAGCTGCCTCTTTTCCATACAAACAACTTGTCCCACTGACCCCACTCATCTCCCTGTACACATCCCACATCCATCGACTTTGTTCTCCCCATATATATCCCCCCCCCAATACTCAGCTGTCCCATTCCACCCAAATCCAAATGAAAGCATATAGGGCAAGCAGGAGGTCATGGAACTGTCCCCTGGCCCCCCGTTGTCTCCAGCTTTGATGTTGCCCTCAGCCTGCAGAGGAAGAGGAATGGGGCTGAAAGACCAAGACGAAGTGTGGGTGCATGGAGCCTAAATTGTAAGTGAGAACAGTATGTGAGACCGTACAATGTCCTTACTGCTTACTGCTTACATGGTAGGCAAGGTAAAGCAGGAGCCTAAATGTACAATTTCCATGCTTTTTGGAGCATGAGTAAATTTGTAAGAGCCTTAACTCCTCTCTTAATTTTTTTGGTCCTAGAATTCTGAAGCATTAGACATCTATATAGTTATCACATTGTTTAAGAAACTTCTTTTCATCTTAACCTGTATTAGTGTATGGCTGCTTTTAGACGATCCCGCTGACAAGCAGGATCGTTCAGAGGCGGGATCGGGCACCCGCCTTTCTCTCTACGCCGGATCTGATGCTCAGAAGAGCATCAGACCCGGCGTAGAGACTCAGTGCGCATGCGCACCCTTCTGCGCATGTACACTTGGCAAAATAGCCTGGAAGTGTGCCGTGAAGCCGTCATAGCGGCGATCCGCGTTGGACGGGGCAGGATCGCCTGCCCGGTCTGACGCGGGGAAGAGCCGGCTTAATTGTGAGTTGGCAATTTAAACGAGCGCAAAGAAACGCGGCTGATCAAAGGATCAGCCGCGTTTCTTGTCTCGTTTAAAAGTAGCCTAAGTGCATCACTTTAGAACAAATTAATACACTAAAGTGAAAAGCATGCAAAGAAGGCAGGAAACCACCAAAGTTTTGAAAATAACAAAGGTTTGTGATAAACAGACATCATATCTAAATTAATTTCATTTAATATTGTGAGGCATTATATCAATCAAATATAAATGCTGCTTTTAAGTGTTTCGTTATTTTTTTTAAAAAGAACTTTACAGGTAATTTAATAGTGAGGTGTAAAAAATGCAACCCTCATATGGAACTAAAATGAAGTTAGAATCAGGTGTGTAAGTTAGACAACCTGAAAATGTGCATCATGAAGCAGTATACATATACAGCATTGAGCATAGCCGCTGAATATTTAGAGACTCCTAAATGCAGCTGACATTCACATTATGTCACTGATTTTGGATAATTTATGCTCTCAATGTTGATAAGGTATATTTTATATCTTTTTTATCTTTTATCTTGGTATCTGCTACAAGAAGAGTATTTGTATTCATAACTCAGCTGATGATTACATCTCTGCATCTAAAGCATCTCTTCTTAAAACAGCCATATATAATAATTGTGAAACGGTGAATCAGCTGCAGTTGCAAAACGCACTGATTCAAAATGAAAGGTTCATTAGTCTCATAATAGAAGTTGTGCTAGAGAGATTTATAATGAAATGCAGGATTTCCCTTTTGACTACTTTTGATCCTCAATCTATTTTGGCCTGAGGTCTGCTGGCAGACAGATGCCTCGGATTGATTCTTTGTGTGCTAACGATTCCCCTTTCTACCCTTTTGCTCCAAATTGTTCTAAATGATGGTGGAGATACTGTGATGATATTCAAAATACATGCTGCTTTCTACATGGCATATCTATATTCAGGGGATATATATATTTCACATAATTATCTCATAACTAATTGTTTTTATGCCTAATGACTTATCTACAATTATGCAAAAGCACAGTGTGCTTGCCTTCCAATCACAAGGGCATAATGAACATAATCATGGTACTTTTAGTCTGTTTCATCTAAATGTGTACATTTGCAGCAAATATTTTATTCTAACAGGGCAGGTGTGGACGTTTCAATACTTTTTAGGGCTTCAAACTAGGAAACAAGTTACATCACAATATGGGAAATACCAGCCCTGTTAAAGCACCAGTGCATTTCACAGAAACACCACACAACTACTTATGCAGTCTGTAAAGAATGGTTTAATTTCTGAAAGTCTTTCTGTCAGGTCTGCTGATGCTAGCACTGACATCATGTTCGGTACAGAATGAATCTGTTGCAATGCTCATGTCAGAAAGCAGTGCAAGTGCTTAATGAAAGTTGGCTGCTGTAAAATTTGTTTCTAGAATATTATTAAGATAACCTCTCACAAATCTATGATCAAAAGGACATAAATGGACATATTCAACAAATATATGCCTACACAGGCCAAGCAGTTACCTGTATGCAGTCTTGACCCACCCACAAGTAAATTATTACCACTTTGAGAATAAAGTCAATACTGTGCATGTGGATTATGTGTTTGGTTGGTTTGAGGTAGAATGCAGATGGATTTTATTACTACTGTCAGGCCCTCACGTTCATGAGACTCCAACAGAACTTTTAATGGTGCTACTGCTTATAGATGTACATTTTTCATTCAGAAAGCACCTTGTGTAACCCTCACTATGGTGGAGGAGAGGAATTCCGCAGCATTATTGTGAAACACGAAAAATGGTACACCAGATGATTCAACAACCCCAAAGAAAGTCTGCTTCCCTGACACATGGTCTATAGCCAAGGCAGGTTGCACTCTCCATTAAAACCATGAAAATTCTATTCGTTATAAAATTGAGAAGATTTATCCTATCACTAAGAAGTTCTGCAGGGAGGATTACTTGGATTAGGGGTAGAAGATGTCAAAAGATCGGTTGAGAAACAGCTCAGTTATACAAATTTGAAAATTGGAGGCAGAAGTATTTTTTTCTGGATTGTGCAACTGTTTCCTGTTGACAGAGAAAACTGTGCTTAAAGTTATTTGTCTGGAGATGTAGAGGTATCAGAAAATTCAAGTGTGCATTCTAGTCATTTCGCAAGTTTGGATTTTTAAAATCCATCATGTAGTGTTTGTTTAAGCTATGATGTTTTGAAGTTGGAGAGAATGAGATATATAAATTATGTCTCGAGTCTCATGAGAACTGAAGAGTGGGAATTATGGAGTCACTCAGAAGCGGATGTTAGAAGCGCACACTTGGGAGACAGGGCAAGAAATATGAAGGAAGGGCAGGGGGAGGGGTGGTTGCTATCCTAGGCAGTAAGGGGCAGGGGAGAATGAGTTGATGTGAGTCTTACCAGCATGGAAGAAGCAGCATAAAAGTGCTGAAGTGTTCCAGAAACTGACAAAAGGTCCTGGAAATTGACAGGAATTGGCAGAACATAACTCCTTTTTGCATTAGGTCAGCGACAGATTTAGTGAAGTGTTCAGGACCTGGGTATGGGAAATTGTGGGGAGGATGGTTGATCTTTGGAGGGGTGGGTTTGTGGCCGTGATGGGCAGGAAGGGTGGAGTGATCATTCCAAGATCATTCCAATGATCATTATTTGCATGACTTCATTCAGCGCCCCAAAACGGCCTCAGAAGAGGCATGTGAACATGCTGTGCTGCAGTGATACATGGTGTGATCATCACATCTCCAACCTGTGCTACCATCTAGCGCACATTCATGGTGTGGAGTAAGGCAGCACGTGGCAGAGTACTCAAGACGAGGCCACCGTGCAACCTCTTAACGGGCAGCTATTTTGACAAGGTGCTGTCTGGACCAGAGGCAGGAACACTCATCCATGTGGGCTGTTAGCAGAAGGAACAAAGCCCCTCCACCTCCACCTGTTGAGCCCCAGCAGCCACCACCCATTCCTCCACGGCCTAGTCCAAGAGTGGCATCCTCCCTGTCCCGGGTTCTAATGCAGTTCCAGGAGGGAATTTGGCTTGTGCAGGCAGCACTGGATGAGCTTCAGGCAGAATGTTATAGGATGGTCAGAAAGTGGCAAGATCTGTCAGAGAATGTACACCACCTGCGCAGCTACTATTCCCTCCTCCAGGGCAAGAAGGCTGCATGAAAGGCCTACCAGGCTTCCCTAGAGGAGCATGAACGACTGTTATGTGCTGCAACAGAGGCTCCTGGGGTGCAGGGCATTCCCCTCTCCCCAACCTCCTACCACTACCACCACAACCAGTCCTGTCACGTGGGCAGAAAGATGAAGGTTTCTGCCCCCACCCTATTTAATAGTTATATTTTATTATTTAATTGTATTCATGTTAATTAAGCTATAAATTAAGATAGGTTAGGTAAATAGGTTATAGGTTAGATTAGGTTAAAAATAATTTAAAAGATTGTAACTCCCTCCCCACCCCCATTTTTGTAGTAAAAAGAGGGGCCAAAAGACCAAGGCAAAGTGTGGGTGCATGGAGTCTAACTGGTAAACAACTACAGTATGCGAGACTGTGCGATGTCTTTACTGCTTACATGGTGTGCAAGTTAAGGAACAAGCCTTAACTTACAATTTCCATGCTTTTTGAAGCATGAATGAATTTGTAAGAACCTTATCTCTTATCTTAATCGAAAGGAATATTTTTTTATTCTAGAATCTTAGGGTGAATTCACACGTGCAGCAATTATCTGGATTTTAAAAAATTCGGTTCTCAATAGTTCGCTGTTAACAAGTCCTGTTGCATTCACATGCATGCCATACCGGTTTTAACTACAGCAAAATAACGCATTCAGACCTTCTTGTAGTGCGCGGCCGCTTATCCAGCCGCTTAGTGCGGTTCAGTTACAGGAAGTGGCCTGTGGGGAGCTAGAAGGTTGCTGCCTTGTAAACAATATTCTTTGAGATGGCTCTGAACATTCTCACAACACACAACCTTCCAGCCCACATGGATTTTTTTTTCTTGTATGTCTAGAAAGGGTTGGAAGGAACGGTCATTCTGAAGGGTAGAGTGCTTTTTATACTAGAGAAGCTTGAGACCATCATGTGGTCTATTATTTGAATAGGGTGAACATGCACAACCCAGTTGTGAGAATGTTCGGAGCCAACTCAAAAAATGTTGTTTACAAGGCAGCAACCTTCTGCTTTATCTCACAGACCAATCGGAGTGCCGGTGTTCCACTGCTGCTACTGCTGCAGCGCTACTAGGAGGCAGAGGCAGATGATGTAGGGGATGAAGGGGATGGGAAACATGGAGGGGAGGGAGAAGAACTTTTGTGGGGGAGAAGCTGACTGAAGTCTGGCCCCAGCGAGGCAAGTACGGGGCCTCAGCTGGTCTCACTGCTTCCGGTAGGGGCAGGAGTAAAACAGCACACTTGGAAGCATGGTTGCATTCACATGCAGAAAATATTTCGCACCAGTTAAAACCACTATGATGTTGCTTTCACACTGCTGTAAAGTGCGGATTTATTGAAACCAGACACCAAAAAGGTAGGTTTGAGTAGCTTTGACATTCAGATTTCTTTAGTGCGATATTGACCACAATAATTCACATTAGGGACTTCAGACGTGCATGATACATTCGAATTATGATTTAATTAGGAAAAAACTGAACGTCTGAAAGACCTGTTAGTTAAACTGATGTTAATCATGAGAAATACTACTAGAAATAGTGCACGTACACTGGTGTAAAGCTTGAGAGCTAATGAAGTCAGGACCGCTAGGCCCTGAATGATCCCCACTTTGACTTTTGTAACAGGACAAAGTGGGAGAATTGGCAGAAGATGGTGGAATGAATTTGCAAAAATAGATGAGCAGTGCAAGTTAAAATTGTACCTAGTTAATAATAGAGATCCATCTTAGACCTACTCATTAAGCCAGTAATCTATTCTATGGCCAGCAGTTTTACTTCAGGGCAAAGTCGTTTGCCTTCTGTGAAGCGGAAAATATTTGGTGGCTTACAATGCAATCTTTTCAAAGTTGTTACAAATGATGTCTCATAAAATATTCAGGCATTCCATGGCTCAGTGTTACCCATTCTCTGTCTTCACATTCTGATTCAAAACATGGGAGTCTCCTGACATTTTCCAACATGAACATAGAGTGAAAGAAGCTCTGAATAATCACTGTTTCCCTCAACCTGCTGAAAATGAGAGATTGCATGCACATCACTCCACAATATTTTCTCTGGTTCAAATCCAGCCAGGAGGAGATAAAGACAGACAAAAATGTCTAACTTTTCTGATTGATCCATCTTTGGGCCCTTCCTATGGTTCATTCAGAAGCCCATCCTTTATTTACTGCATAGGCTGCACTTGTCGCTTCTTCTCTCTTGTTCTACTTTTGGGACCCTTTTCAACTACAGTTAATCAATAGAGGCCGTATGAGTATGACTATCTCCTGTTGTGAGGAAACCTGCTTAAATGTAGCACCCTTGCATGCAACCCCAATTCAAGTTGTAGAATAAAGTAGTATTGATTGAAACCCTGCAGACACTGGTAACATACAATAAAATTACATTTTCTGCCTGCTGCAAAGGACACTAGAAAAGAGACTGTAACTAACCTAAATAATTTCCCAATTATATTGTCAGTTGTGTACACAAATCTCACAAAATGATCAGGCCCAGGTGTGAGGGAGACAAACAGTTTGTGCTAAAGAAGGCTATCCACAACAATATACATCATAGCATGCACAATCCAAAAATACAAAGCATATCATAACCCAGTGTTATAATGTATGAACATAAAGGAAAACACTAATGCTAAGGCAGAGACAATATAAAACATCATATCCACAAACTAACACCACTTCAGAATGGAGCACAAAATATGTACATTATTACCTTCAATTGGACTTACTCCAGTAATTCGTATTCTTTGAAATTATTATCCATTTACAAAATTCTCTAATCAGAAACAAAGACCCGTTAGTATTTTTTCCTAGAATGTAACACTTTAAGTTACATTAAAGTTACATAAGCCTGTCCAGTTCACTACTGAGGAATCCTTCCCGAATTATGGCACATTTCATAAGACTCTCCACAATGCAAGATAGATTAGGCTTTCACACTTAGGACTGTAAAATTCTAAATCAATAATTGCCAAGGAGACCTAGCAGAAAACTCACATCTTTTCAACTGAAAGAAAAAAACCTTTGTGTAGTGTCATTTGCACCTGGAGTGATTGCCAGGAGAGTTGAAGGTTGTTATTAATAAGGATCCCTGCTGTTGCTGCAGTCAGTGATTTATCACCTTCACATCTAAATGGGAGGGGGGCAGGTTGGAGAGAAGAAACCATTCATTCAGGGTGGCATTTCTCTTTCCACAGCCAGCTGATTTTTAAAAAGTAATTCATATCTAAATAATGGCTGTCTATAACGGTATTATGATCCTGTTCATTCAAGTTCACAATAAAAATCGGCTGCTCGCAAACATAATTCTTCAATGGCATGTCTATTAAGGATAGAAAGGTACCTCTACAATTAGGAATCATGATCTTCCTGCTTCCCTTTGCAACCCAGCCCAACCCAGTAATCATATCCCATGTCCATTCTCATACCATAGAAAGAATTGTGGAATTCCAGGTTTTAGAATGCACTACCAGAGAATACCGTATTTCTTTCTTTGATTTAAAATACTGAGCTGGCAGCAATTGTTTACTTTTTATACTCGTGTAATAATTATAACAGCTTACCAGTATTTTTACAGCTTTGATGAATGATGTACTTAGCAATTTGCTATTAATTTATGCTATCTGTGCAAAGCAGCTCATAGGTAAATAACTAAGGTATTCTAAAAGTAAAACCAAAGTTCCATTCAGCATGCTTCTGAATGTGAAAACGCCCGTGATCTGAAATGAATTTATCAGTTAAAATGAAGCAATGAAATGTATATTTATTTCCAATGTTTTCCATACCTACTATATCAGATATGCAAAATGCCCACTAGCAAATATTTTTCTGTAAACATTTAACAGTTTTAAAAGGAATATTCTTTGTTTTGTATATACAACCCCTATATAATTTACACATTTAGGTGACTGAGTGTTTTCCTTAACAGCTTTCCTTTGTTATGTCTCTGGTAAGCTTCCTAGCTGATGTTTAGATGGCAAAATATCATTATGGGGTTTTCACAGAACTGACAGAAGAATGTGGATCATCATATGAGAATATGGCATTATATTTATTGATGCATGCAAATGTTGCTCTTTTGTCCTCCCTCAGTTCTCAAATAGAATTAAATCAGTCTATATTATAATGAATTGCCAGTGTGTTTTTCTTTAAAAACAAAGAGAGACAGAGAGGAAAGCAATGAAAATCGCTTCTAACAAATTGGATCCATAACAGCAAGCTTGACTCCCAAGGGGGGGTGGGGGATCAACGCAAGGTGCTCTTTATATTAGTTTAGAAGTAATAGAGTGATTCTACTACAGGGGAGGGAAACTTTCTCCCTATCAGGGGGTGGATCCAGGCTAGAGCTTCCTGCATGGGAGGAGTGGGGGATAGTCTCCTATGAAATGGTGATGACCCACCTACATGATGGACATGGCATCAGCCAGGAAGTGCTCTGCATCTCTCTGGTGAATGGAGCCCTACTTTAGGTGTTTTCAGACACCTCCCCACCCAGTACCCGCGTGAAATCCCCACTGGCAACAAATAGTTAACCAGGGAACACTGAGTGGGTACCAAGTGGTAATGAGCTTGTCTGAGTATACCAAATGTGCAGACAATGGGCTGCAGTAAACGAGGGGGGGGGGGGAACCTGACGGAACTGGAGGGTGGGAACCTCTGAAGGTTTCCCACCATTGTTCAACTAAATAAAGAGATTTACATTCCGCCAGTGATGAAGTAGAACAAGGCAGAAGAAGCTGGTGTGTGTGTGTGTGTGTGTGTGTGACAAGAGTACCATTCTGAGACTCCAAAATAAAATGCTGTGGTTAAAGAACAGCAGCTTCCAATATTTATTTTAAGCCGTGATGACAAAAAGAGATAGCATTCAGATTTGAATGAGGTTTAAACTGGAGGCTGAAGTTTAGGCTGAAACAAGCATAGGATGTGGATTAAAAATCCGTGGCACAGAAATCTTGAGAACTCTTCTTGTGCAATTTCAAGCAAATAGGAAGTAGATTGCTGGTACCCATAACATTTTCCTCATTCTCAGCCAAACAACTGCTCCTGTAAACAAGCTGCAACACCCAACTATAAAACAATCCACTTCTAATTTTGATTCCAATCAAATTATGGATGAATCAGTTCCCGGTACTAGACTCAGGCCACTTGCACACGAGAGGGGTGGGTGGTAGGGGACCGGTCACAAGCCAAAATCCCAGCAGGGCATTCACAGGAAGCTCCGCTCATGTATGCAGGGGTTTTAACGTCATCAGCCCATTTCTGCTGTGATTTCACTCATGGGAGACAGGGCTGGATTTTGAGCCCTGTCTCCCATGAGTGAAATCACAGCAGAAATGGGCTGATGACGTTAAAACCCCTGCATACACGAACAGAGCTTCCTGCAATTGCCCTGCTGGGATTTTGGCTCGTGGCAGTCCCCCACTCCCATCTTGTGTGCAAGCAGCCTAAGGGCGTTTTTAGACGTGCACTGGGATCAGGCGCGGGAGTGGCGAAACAGCCGCGGCGCTGTTTTAGACGAACCAAAAGTGGAAGTTGTGTGCGTGATCGGCGGCCACGCATTCTTTTCCGGCCGCGTATGTCCCCCCAGAGAAATCAGGCCGGTTTGATGGCGGTCGGCAAAGAATGCGCGG
>QEPC01002135.1:699252-741302 GCA_003113815.1 Sphenodon punctatus | reverse complement strand
CCATTAGCAGCTATTAGCCAGATAGGATTGGGGAACAAAACCCTTTACTGTCAGGAGCCTGGGGATGACCCACAGGGAATGGATAGCATGGTGACCTGTTGGGTGCTTCTCCCAGGCCCCCGTGATTAGCCACTGTCCGAGACAGGATGCTGGGCTCGATGGACCATTGTTCTGACCCGGTATGGCACTTCTTATGTTCTTAAGACCCCCTTTGCCCCTCCCCTGCTGCACCTGGGGCACAGCACCATGGCCCAATGGGGGGAGAGGCGATGCACCTGGTGGGTGGAGACCCGACCAGGTATATACGTGGAATGGCCAGGTGCCTCTTCCTCTCTCCCCCAACTTCAGGGTCACACACAGGGACTTTTGGACAAGTGGAGCTTACCTGGACGGCTTCTTGGATACCTTGTGGGTGAGTGTAGCGAAGATAGCGCTGGAGGGAGAGGGGGAGCCCATGGCATCAGTCTAGCCCCAGTGTGGGGGGGACCCCACTCAGGATACAATGATGGGGGTCTGGGAGCCCCGGGGAGTGAGCCCACGTGGAAGGCATTTCAAAGGGCTCCTGGAGGGGCCTGCGTGGAGCGCTGACACGCCGAGCCGGACAACAGCGTTCGGTATTCAATTAACAGAGCCCCTGGGGGGGGGGGGGAAGGAGGGACCCATGAAGCGCCGCCACCTGGATCAGCGGGGTGGTGCTCAGGAGTCATTTGAGAGAGTCCTTAGGAGGGGGTCTACATGGAGCGCCGCTGCACTGGGTTGGGTGGCGGCACTCAGTTTTCACTCAAAACATACCCTGGCAGGGGGGCTGTTAAAGGGAGGCATTTAAAGGAGGCATTTGGAATGCCTTTTGAGGTTTTTCAAATGCCTCAGTATCCACTTGAGAGAGCCCCTAGGAAGGTTTTTTAAAAGGAAACATTTAAGGGAGGCATTTAAAATGCCTTTTTAATGCCTTATAAAGGAAGCATTTAAAATGACACCTACGAGAGGGCCCACGTGGAGCGCCACCGCCTGGATCAGCGCAGCGGCGCTCAGGAGGCAGTAAATAAAGAGAGCCCCTAAAAAAGGAAGAATTTATTAAATAAATATGAGGAATAAAGAATAATCACGTAAATAAATAAAAAGCACATCCATAAATAATAAGCAGGTAATAAATAATTAATAATTTAAAGACACCAGGAGTGGTAGGGATAGTGAGCACCACTGCCACCACAGTGGCGCTCACAGCACTACAACACACGTACCTTCCTGCCCTTGCCTGCACGATGGGGTTAACAAAATCTTTTATTTGTGTATTTCTGCAAAGTACAGGTCAACAAGGCACATACAAGGTCTACTCGAGGTGGCAGGGGTTCTCGGGCTCGGCAGGCTGCAGGGCCCCCATCCTCTAATTTTGGGAGGGGGTGTGCCTGGTCAACAGCTGCTGCCACCCTGCTCCAAGGGGGGACCGGGAGCAGCTAGACAGTGCTCCCAGGTACACCATGCAGGAGGTAACTGAAATGCTAGCCAATGCATTGGAGACCGTGCACACTCAGCACTCGGGCGAGGCAGCCAAAGCTCCTCCACCTCCCAAGCGAGTGCGGGGTCGAGGAGGGCGGGTACCAGGTCCTACCCGAACGGAGATCAAGGTGGGTGTTCCAGAGGCGGACATCAGAAAAATGGCTGGAGGGACACAGGCAGCCTTGATTGGCGCACCAGGGACAAGCGGGATACCATCGGCGCTGAGGGATTAAGGTGAGGGGTCCATGGGACCTGCAGTTACCAGTACAGTATGCTCTGTGGGCCCGGGGGTCAGCGGCCAGGCCTGTAGCACTGGCGTCGTTGCAGGGCCCAGTCCTGTGGCTGACCGACAGGCCGTGCAGTGGTACTGGGATAAATCAGTGGCACTGGCGTTACATGCTAACACTGCGACCCCCATGTGGGATACAACGGCTGTTAACATGGAGACGCAAGCCACTTACCGTCAGCCTGGTTTTACTCCAGGCTTGTATACATATGCCATCCCCATGTTGCCTGGCGCTCACCTGTCCCTGACAACCAAGGAGAAGATACGGAAGGGGGAATTTCTCAACATGTTTATGTTATTACACAGGGAAGAGCCAGGTGATGAGGGTGCTGAGTCTGACAAGGGGGACAAGGGCAAACGAAAAAGGCCCCAAGCACCTAGGAATTGGGAGAAATGGTCCATCTGTTTTTATATTTACACGGGGTGGGGGTGGCATACAGATTCCCAAGTAGAGCATGGCAATTAATTCAATACACCGCTATCATAAAAAAACCTAATTGGACTTTAGGGGGATAGCCTGGCTTGAATACGATGAAATGTTTCATTGCAGGGCTGCGTCTAACCCCCACACACGCTGGGATATTATCCATTACAACATACACTCGCAAATTATGGCCCCACATTGCCATAATTGTAGGCATCTGGATGGGGAGTAAGGTCGTTCTGCCAGGGCCTTCGAAGCAGGTTTCTGGCAAGCCAGTATGCTGGGCTTTCAATGGGAAGGGTTGTTTTCGTACCCATTGTAAATATGCCCACAAGTGTGCAAACTGCGGGGGTGGTCACCCTTCCTCTTCCTGTTTCAAGGGGTGGTCCGATTCCAGAAAGCAGAGGATTACAAATGGAGGTGCAAAGCAAGAATGGCAAGGGGGCAGTGGGGGACAGCAGGTGAGTGGGGGACCACGGATTTGGCTCCTACGCCAATTAAGCTTGAGGTACTAGGTCCCCTCCTGCAGCATTACCCAAAAAGGGTCGACGCTGATTACATATGACGGGGGTTTTCTAAAGGTTTTGAGATTCCTTACATGGGTCAGCCAAACAGCTAACAACCTGAAATCTGTGTGAGGAATGGAGGAAGTGGTGTGGAATGAGATCAGTAAGGAGATAGAGGCAGGGAGGGTGGCAGGCACATTTGGTTCCCCACCATTTCGTCCTTTTAGGTGTTCTCCGCTGGGAATAGTGCCTAAAAAGACCTCAGGGGAGTATTGATTGATACATCACTTGTCTTACCCCAGAGGTAGTTCTGTCAACGATGGAATTGACCCTGTGCTTTGCTCCGTGCAGTACACATCTTTCAATGCTGCTGTGCGTATCGTGTGGGCATGCAGCAAGGGGGCACTCATGGGGAAGTGTGACAAAGTCGGCTTTCTACCTGCTGCCAGTATCCCCAAGAGATTTTTCTTTTAGGGGCCAGTTTTTCTATGTTTTCCTGCTCTGTTTTCAAGTGCTTTAGCACTATGCTTGCGTGGGCTGTGAGGGACAGGTCAGGTTTACCTTCCATATCACATTATCTCGATGATTACCTCTTTTCATGGCGAATGGGCTCTCAAGAGTGTGCCCAGCTTATGTCTGTGTTTGCTATGGTAACAACCAAACCGGATGTCCCGTTGGCTAGGGAAAAGACCGAGGGTCCAGCATCCCTGCTTTCATTTTTAGGCGTCACGACTGACACGGTGTCCTGCACATCGAGTCTCCTTTCTGACAAGCTGGTCTCCTTGTGGGTGCTGCTAAGAAACACTGTGGGCACCAGGAAGGTGACATTAAGGGCCATGCAAACTCTGCTCCGCCACTTAAGCTTTGCCTGCAGAGTTGTAGCCCGCAGCAGGGCTTTCTGTGCATGGCTAGGCAGAGTCACAGCAGGTATGAAGGACCCTGACCACCGTATACGGAAATCCAAAGGCCTTAGGGAGGACCTTGGGGTCTGGCTAACGTTCCTCGATAGCTAAAATGAAATTTCTCTACGGAGGGAAGTGCAGCTGCTTGAGGTGGATCTTTAGGTGGTATCTGACGCTGCAGGGGGTGAGGGGGGATAGTTTTGGGGGTTTTCTTTCAGGGCAGCTGGTGCACCCAGCAGTGGGCTTTCACGGGCTTCCACGGGGCTGCTCAAAGACATAATTTTTCTTGAGCTCTTTCCATTACTGGTGGCTTTGGAACTCTGGGGGCAACAATTCCTGGACTCCCATGTATGTTTTTGGCCTGACAACCAGGCAGTGGTACAGGTAGTCAACCGACAGTCTAGTAAATCTAATAGAGTCATGGTCTTGGTCTGTTTGTTTGTACTAAAGTTCCTTTCCCTTAACATGTATTTCTCGGTCAAGCACATGCCTGGTGTACACAATGATATTGCTGATTCCCTCTCGTTTTCAGATGGAGCGGTTTCGTTCCCTGGTGCCAACATCAACCCAGAGGTGATGCCGAAGGCCTTGTGGAAGCTTGGGACCAAAGATTAAACAAGGGCATTAGAGCTGCAGTATCGAGCTCAACCTGGCGAGCATATGTGAACTCTTTTTGGGAATTCTGCAATTTTCTGTCCATCCACAGGTTTCAGGAGAAATGGCCCATCCCCCCCGTCATGTGGAGTGGTTCGCAGCACACTTGAATTGCCGTGGGTTGGCACCGCGCATCATAAAGTGTTGCTTGGTGGCTATCAGCTTTTTCTGCAAGGTGCATGGGGTGGCCGATCTGTGCGTGGGATACAGGCTCCACAGGGCTGTCGAGTGGTGGGCTAGAGAACGTTGTCTTCAAAAGGATACCCATCAACCAATACCTGTTAACTGTCTCGTTGGTTGCCAAGCTGCCTCGGATCTGTTCATCTCTCTATAAGGTGTTGCTTTTCTGGGCGTTTTTCCCCACAGCATTTTTTGCAGCATTAAGGATCAGTGAGCTGGTACCTTCTTCCCAGAGTGATTGGTCAGGCACTGTCCTGGAGTTACGGAATGTAGCCCGAAGGCCTGACTCAATCGCCATCATGATTCGGCGATCCAAAACTGATCAGGAGGGACGGGGTCAGCTATTGACATTGCACCTATCCCCAGTTGGGGTAATGTGTCCCGTCTTGGCAATGGATGCCTATTTGGATGTTCGCCCACATCTGCAGGGCCCTCTCTTCATGCATTTGGCCAGGACATTTTTGACCAAATTTCAATTTTGGGCAATTTTAAAAAGGGTATAGCGATGCTGGGTTTTCAACCATCCGACTATGGGTTGCACTCTTTCCGAATTAGGGCTGCATCCACGGCAGCCGTGGGGGGATTGACCGCCTCTCAGATTAAAGCTATAGGTAGACGGAGGTCAGGCGCTTATCGCACTTATGTACGGCCGTTCAGCCCTTCGCAGTAGGCTTTGACCATTCTGTAACAATATGTTTTTGTCATCTGCAGGCTCGGGACAGCTGCTCATCGTTTGAATATGTGGACACAGCATTGTGTGTTGGGCCAAACGCCATGCAATGGATTCGGACTGGTACCCAGCTGGGTTGTGGACTGTGTGCCCACCTTTATTGGTTTGGGCGCAGTGAAATGCGATGGAACACCTGATCCCTTCGCTGTTCCGCAGGGCTGCACATTTTGGGCCGCCTGACATCCTGGTCATCCACCTGGGTGAAAACGACCTTGGCCTGCACAGTGCATGGGGGCTCACTGGCGAGATGAAGAATAGCATCTCCAAATTGGTAGCCATTTGTCCACAGTCCTCCATATGGTGGTCGGATTTGCTTTGCTGTATACCACCATGCCAGGCAAAATAGAGCGAGCCAAGCGGAAGATCCAACAGAGCTATGTGGGCGTTCTTACAGCACTTGGGAGGCCAGGTGGTACACCATGAGCAGGCCTTTTTCTAAAGGAAAGTGTACATTTGTCTGTGCAAGGGAATGGCTTTTGGCTGGAGGATTTGAGGGCCGCTTTACATAGGTATTTAGGTATACCTGTTGGAGGAAAAGGGTTGAGTGAAGTTTTCCTCCCCCTTTTCACGGCGGTTAGCAGTGTAGGAACCATGCTGTGGTAAGCCTCCCTAAGAGCTCAGGGGATGCGCTTGCACCCCATCACCACTTGGGGGGTGGGGGGGTCTTAACGGTGGGGGCTCCAGTCCAGGCTCGGGGCAGCTGGTATGGGGCTTCAACCCGCCCTGACCCAAGGGGAGGGTGAATTCGAAGGGTCGATTCACCCGGGTTAGTCAGGCGAGAATTAGCTCAGTCCCCTTACCTGCTTTATATAGCATGGTTCCCCTCCGCTATATACACACAGGTTCTCTATCGTTGGTTGTTTCTATATTGGTTGTTTTGTTAAGTTATGTATACAATATAACTAAGTTGTGGCCAATGTCTCTTTATTCCAAAGCATGTCTTTGACTGTTTTTGTGGATAGTGCGGGCACAAACACCCAGTCTTGGGAATTGCCTATATTTGGAGAAGTTGAACTGCAAATAAACTTCCAAAGGCCTTAGTGTAACCCAGGCTTGTTTGACCCCTTTGCTCTGTTTGCATCCAGTCACGGGGACTCTGTAGAGTGGATGGAGGGAAAGAAATTGTGTGAATCACAAAACGACGGGGTTGAGATTCTTGGGGAAGCCACTGTGACACAATAGCTCAAGGTAGAGCAAAGTTTGGTGTCAGATTCTATGGGACAAACATGGTAACTACATTCTCTAGACTACTCTGTAGGAAACATATATGGAGAACAAGGGGTTGTTTCAGTGTATATTATTTTATTTATTTTTATTTTCTAGATTTCTATACCGCCCCATCCTGCCATGCAGCTCGGGGCGGTTAACAACAATAAAAACAATTTCAAAACATTTAAAATACAAATATAAAATATATCAATAAAACAGGGCAATGTCCGGTCATAAATAAATATATAGGTGGGGGATTAAAAATCACCCCCCCCCCTCCCTCCCAAAGGCCTGGGCAAACAGCCAGGTCTTACAGTTCCGCCGAAATATCAAAAGGCTTGGGGCCAGGCGAGCTTCCTCCGGAAGGGAGTTCCACAGCCGCGGCCCTACCACCGAGAATGCCCGCTCCATCGTGGCCCCCCGCTTCACACGGGGGACCTCCAAGCGGGCACCCCCGGCAGACCGCAGGAGCCGTTCCGGGGCGCGAAGGGCGAGGCGGTCCCTAAGGTAAGAGGGGCCAAGGCCGTATAGGGCTTTATAGATCATTACTAGGACCTTGAACTTGGCCCGGCACACTATCGGCAGCCAGTGCAGCGCTCGGAGCACCGGTGTAATGTGCTCCCGGCGACCCGTCCCCGTCAGAAGACGGGCCGCCGCATTCTGCACCAGCTGCAGCCTCCGGGCCAAGAACAAGGGAAGCCCCACGTAGAGCGCGTTACAGTAGTCGAGCCGCGAGGTGACGAAGGCATGGATGAGGGAGGCCAGGTCCGGGCCAGAGACATACGGACGCAGCCTACGTACCAGATAAAGCTGGCGGAAGGCAGCCTTAGCGACTGCCTCCACCTGCCGCTCCAGCCGCAGGTCTGCGTCCAATATGACCCCCAGACTCCGGACCTGCTGAGCTACAGGGGGGCAAACCCCCCCAATCAGGGGGGCCACCACCCCCTTCGCCCTCCCCACCACCATCACCTCCGTCTTATCTGGGTTGAGCTTCAGTCTGCTCCGCCGCATCCAATCCGCCACGGCCTCCAAACATTGGGATAGCACCGAGACAGCAGGGTCTGGGTCGGTAGAAAACGAGAGGTACAGCTGAGTATCATCAGCATACTGGTGACATCGCACCCCGAACCCTCTCACGACCTCCCCCAAGGGCTGCATATAGATGTTAAATAATAATGGAGACAAGATCGATCCCTGCGGAACGCCACACGGTAAGGCGCGGGGGCTCGATGTTTCCTCCCCCAACACCACCCGCTGGCTCCTCCCCGAGAGGAATGAACGGAACCATTCAAGAACAGTCCCGTCCAGACCCCCCCGGTCACGCAGTCGTCTCAACAGCAGCCCATGGTCCACGGTGTCAAAAGCGGCCGAGAGATCGAGCAGGATGAGAAATGTCGAACATCCCGCATCCATCTCCCGGCGGAGGTCGTCCACCAAGGCCACCAACGCCGTCTCGGTGCCATAGCCGGGGCGGAACCCAGATTGAAACGGGTCAAGGAGCCCGATATTATCTAGATGACCCTGGAGCTGGAGCGCCACTGCCCGCTCAATAACCTTCCCTAAAAAGGGAAGGTTAGAGACAGGTCGGTAGCTGGCGAGCGCGTCTACGTCCAGCGATGGATTTTTCAGCAGGGGGCGCACCACAGCCTCTTTTAAGCAAGGTGACAACCTCCCCTGCCGAAGGGACGCATCAGCCCCGCATGATGTCCATTAAATATTTATCCTACCTGCTGCGTCTCTCTGTAACAATTTTTTGCCAGTTATGATCTTTGTGATTTATTTTTTATTAAAAATACCAAATAAACTTGAACCTTTGAACAGGGTAATAATATCTTTTGCTGACTGTTAGCTTTTTTCAGTCCAATTACTTGAATTGAAAAGTGCCATTTCATATTACTTATCCTCAGAAGCTGGAATGTATTTTCATGCATATTCCAAGGTATAATTAGTTTTAACAGGAAAGCCAGCATGGCAGCTTACTGGGGCAAGGCTTACTAAATTAATTTGATACTGGACAAGCCAGTGACCTGAGGCTGTGCTGTGCTATGCCAGAGATTTTAACTTGATTCCCAGTACTAAAAGGAACCAAGAGTGCTGAAGGAAAGTATACATGTAAGAGGGCACTATGAACTAGCTGGTTTGAGAAGATTTGGAGTTCCTGGGCTACCGTGAAAAGTACAGAGGTCATTCCAAAAGGCCTGGGGGAAAGTGAGCAAAGTAGGAAGTGTTTAAATCTTGAATATTCTGACAGGAAATGCAGAGGGGCCATATTTTTTTTTTAAAAAGGCAAAGCAGCAATGGGACACTATTCTCAGACTTCTGCTACTGAAAAAGAAGTAACTCAAAAATTATATGTGAAGCTTCTTCACAGAAATTTTAACATGAACACACATGGACCATGTGAAGTCAGATTAGGAATAATTCAGGAGCTTTGTCTTTACTTTATAACAATGGCTAACCATGTAGATGGCCAGTAAATGAAATATAAAAACATGCACTAATGTAATGTTTGGGTAGCAAATCTGAACACGATAAGGCTATATCATGCTCCCTGTCTGCACTGGGAATGGATAGTTTATTGGAACAAAACTATGTACATGAAGACCCTCAAATCATACTTTGGATAATTTTAGACGTGCATTCCCCACGCCCAGGGATCCGTTTAGGATCCTGGTGAGGAATCAGACCGGCCGTCCTTTAGACATGCCGGCCTGATTCCCTGTGGGGGTCGGGGAGGAGGTGGGACTATGCGGCGCGACATGCGGCCGCACAGCCCCGCCCCCCCGCCCTCCGGGAGACAGGTGGGCGCAGCGGCCAATGCGCCCGATCCCGTCCCGGGGTCTGGGCCATGATCTGGAATCGACGCAGACGTTATCTTTGGCCGATTCTGGACCGTGGTCCAGCTAACCATGCTTTCGGACCTCCAGGCAGCCAGAGGTCCGAAAGCGTAGTCAAAGGGGTGAACATCTGGTGGGATTCTCTTTAGGTAATTTCAGACATTACGCTATTGCGGCCACCACAGGGGGTCTGAAATTACGTCTGAAATTACCCTTTGAAGAATGAGATTTTCAACATTTTTTTAGGAACAACTCAGTGAAAATAACCTAACCATGCACCAAAGGGAGAAGTAGGTAGGTACCCTAATCCAAGGAGGAGGAATTTAACACCAGAGGAGATTATGACCTGTACAATTAGAAGGCAAGCAGCGCTGCCGGCTTTTCTCTGTTAGTTCTCCTGCTTCCTAGAACATATCTAGTTTATTCCCTCACTAGTGACACTATTCGTTAACTTGATTTCTTTCCCTGTTTTTTCCTGTTTACTGCTCAGTGGACTGGAGGCAGGTACTTGCAGCAGGGACAGCAAAATCAAGTTCTCTCTTGGGTCAGAGAAGATTTGGAGGGGAGGCAGTTATGCCACAAGAATTTCTCCATGTTAACAAATCCAGATCTCCTGAAATACAGCCTCCAGCAAGCATAACTCCCTCTAACCTGAGTGATGCTGTAATACTAAGAAAATACACTATATTATGAAAACTCCAGATTCAAACCTTTCAAAGAGGTTACACCAGTCCAAGCATTCATTATGCTATTGTATAGCAGTACTTATTTTTGACATTGATTTGAAAAGTGAGATTATCCAGTGGGGAAAGGGATAATCTTTTCAGAATTAGCCTATGCTTTGCTTATTTTTAAAATGTTGAAAACCATTACACAATTTTCTTTATTAATGTGCCGACTATTACTGGATATAATGTTACCACTATAGCAGCAAAATGTTGAGTTTTTAAGCAAATAATGAGCTGCTAACAGCTTTAGCTGTAGAGACTTATGATCGGGGTGTACCAATATAAAAAATTAAAAGAGAGGAGTTAATACAGCAAAAGGATTTTAAGTGAACTAGGTGCACACTTTGCTGTAATATTAAATCAGTTTCTTCTTGTTTTAGAAAAAGATTTTACATGCACAAAAATACATGTGTATTTTCTAGGGGTGGTCTTTCAGTTTTGATTGTGAGTAAGTATCCGTATAGGATTCATATCTGCAATTTATGTATTTAATTTCAGATCCGTATTACGGATCCATATTTAAATCAATTAATATATATATATATATATATATATATATATATATTTAAATGACTGCAAATGCACAAAACGACCGCCAGATCCTTCTGTGCATGCACACCTTTTTCTAAAATGGTGGCGGCAGTGTCACCACCATTTTGGACAAGGGCAGCCAGTTTGTGCATGTGGAAAATAGCCACTGTGCATGTGCAGACCGGCTGCCCTTTTCCAAAATGGTGGCAACACTGCAGTCACCATTTTGGAAAAGGGCATGCATAACTATCTGGTGGCCATTTTGGGAATGTGCAGTATATTTTTAAATGAAATTAACAAATAAATTAAAAATTACTGTACATGTGAAAAATTACCACCAGGCAATTCTGCACATGTGCACCTTTTTCCAAAATGGCAGCAACACCGTCGCCATCATTTTGGAAAAGGACAGCCGGTCTGTTTATGCACAAAATGGTCAACATGCATGCACAAAACAGTTTCCCTTTTCCAAATTGGTGGTGACACTGCTGCTGCCATTTTGAAAAAGGGTGCACCTGGGCAGAATGATCCGGCAGGCATTTTCCGCATGCACAATAATGATTTTTTTTTAATTTTATAACTGAACCAAAACGGGTTTTGGTGCAGATTAATCCATAATGACCTGTTCCCTGCAGTTATGGATTTAATCTGAATCCAAATTCCTGCCCCTAATATTTTCTCATACACTATTTCATACCTATATCTTGATATAGCTCTCTAAATGGAAGATAAAATATCATTTCTTATTCCCTAAAATTCTTGTAATTGCATTTTTAAAAATGTATTTATTTAATCTTTTCTATCAAAATTTTAGGGGTGTCCGCGCAACATTTACTGTATAAAACTTCACCTCCAAGATAGACAAGATCCGCCTCGACATCGCTTTCCACTCCTCTCTTCCCACTTCCACCCCTCTTCCTCCTCCCCCTCCTTCTCTCATGTCCTCCTTCTCCCCTGCCTCCCTTAAGGAAATCTCCTCTCTGCTCTCCTCCTCCAACCCTTCCACTTGCCCCCTTGATCCCATTCCTTCCCGCCTCCTCACCTCCATTACTCCCACTGTCGCCCCTTCCTTCCTGCACATCATCAACCTCTCCCTCTCTACTGGCTCTTTCCCTTCTGCCTTCAAACATGCCACAGTCTCTCCTATTCTCAAAAAGTCCACTCTTGACCCCTCTGACCCTTCTAGCTATCGTCCTGTCTCACTCCTTCCTTTTGCTTCCAAGCTGCTTGAACGTGTTGTCTACTCCCGCTGCCTTGACTTCCTATCCTCCAACTCCTCCCTTGACCCCCTCCAATCTGGCTTCCGCCCCCTTCATTCTACTGAAACTGCTCTCGCTAAGATCACCAACGATCTTCTGGTGGCTAAATCTAAACGTCTCTATTCCATTCTTGTCCTCCTTGATCTCTCTGCTGCCTTCGATACTGTTGACCACTCACTCTTGCTGGATTCCCTTCACTCCCTTGGCTTTTGTGGCTCTGTCCATAACTGGTTCTCCTCCTACCTCTCTGACCGCTCCTTTAATGTGTCTCTCTCCAACTCCGCCTCCTCCTCCTTCCCCCTCTCAGTTGGTGTTCCTCAAGGCTCTGTTCTTGGCCCTCTCCTCTTCTCGATCTATACCTCATCCTTAGGCAAACTCATTGCCTCCCATGGCTTCCAATACCACCTCTATGCTGATGACACTCAACTCTATCTCTCTACTCCCTCTCTCTCTCCCTCTGTTCAAGCTCGTCTCATCAACTGTCTCTCTGACATCTCTACCTGGATGTCTCAACGTCAACTCAAACTCAACATGGCTAAAACTGAACTCCTTATCTTCCCCCCTCATCCTTCCTCTCCTTCCTCACTGTCAATAACTATTGATGGAGTCACCATCCTGCCTGTCCCCCAAGCCCGTAGCCTAGGCTTCATCTTTGACTCAGCCCTTTCTTTTAAACCCTACATTGACTCTGTTGCTAAATCCTGTCGCTTCTCCCTCCATAACATTGCTAAGATTCGCCCTTTTCTCTCTGTCTCGTCTGCCAAAACTCTTGTTCATGCTCTGGTCATCTCTCGCCTCGATTACTGTAACCTCCTTCTCACTGGCCTTCCCCGGTCTCACCTTTCTCCCCTCATCTCTGTCCAAAACTCTGCTGCCAGGGTCATCTACCTCGCCAGTCGCTTCGACCATGTGCAGCCCCTCCTCTCTTCGCTTCACTGGCTTCCCCTTCCTGAACGAATCCTGCACAAGCTCCTAGTCTTCACCTATAAAGCTCTTCACAACCTTGCTCCCCCCTACCTCTCTGCACTTATCGCCCTCCATACTCCAGCCCGTGCACTTCGCTCCTCCTCTGTCCCTTCTCTCACCCTTCCACGCCTTCCCTGCTCCCCTAAGCGCCTTCGTCCCTTCTCACTTGCTGCCCCCCATGCCTGGAACTCCCTCCCTGTCCACATCCGCCTTGCCCCCTCCCTTCATACCTTCAAATCTCTCCTTAAAACTCACCTCTTTCGCTCTGCTCTGTCTGACTCTTTATCCTGCTGAGCCACTATTCCTATACCTACGATCGGTTTACCCTTATCCTTGCAACATGGACCTGCCTGCTGTCATTCTCATCGTAACCAAGCCAAGTACGTGCACTTGAGACCTCGCATCTTCATGAATGTTAGACCCCTTGTCTCTCCCTCTGTTCCCCTTCCTAAGTCTCTCCCCCAGCTCCTGTCTCTCAGATTGTAAGCCCTAGGGGCAGGGACCGTGTCTATTTTATTACTTTGTAAAGTGCCAGGTACACTGCTGGCGCTATATAAATGTTTGTTAATAATAATAATAATAATAATAATAAAACTTCATAAAACACCTTTTTTTCCTGACCTATGCTGGGTTTCAGGAAGGGGTAGGGAAAACAGAATGCTGAGGCCTGATGCCAGAACTGGGTTCAGGGGGAGCACGGACTGGGTCTCTCACACTTGCTGCCCTCACAACTGGGGGAGCACCTTCCTATAATATTGGCATTGAACAATGTGTGCTGCATCCTTCTCTTGTTAAAGACAGTCCCACACAGATCAACTGTAGTAAAAGCTTTATCTATGGAAATGTGTTGTTAAAGGAGTACCCAGAATGGGAAACTAACTCTATGTTCATAACTGATAATACAACACGGCAGGTGCGGCTCTACATTCAGGGCTCTGGGATGGTGCCCCACAAAGATCCCAGAGTGCTGCTGCTAGCTCTCCACCAGAGCCCGTTTCCTACAGTGAGTAGCCAAAGGGGGCGAGGGGGAGGTAAAAGGAGACAGCAGAGCCAGGAAGTGAGCAGCGCTTTGGTTCCCTCCCCGGCTCTACCTTGAGGCCAGCATCCCCCTGCCCTGTGAGGCCTGCAGGCTGCCCTCTCTTGAGACTTGGGCTTGCAGTCCTGTTCCCCTCCCCCAGGAGTGCTACAGTCCCCCAGGAGCAGCCAGGCTGGGTAGGGACACTCCTGCTTCCCTTCCCAGGAGACGCACGTGGCATCTCTGCCTTTCTGTGATCTCCCATCCCTGTAAGCAGAGCCGCATGCAAAGTAATCCAAAAAGCCAGGCTCCCCCCCTCCCCCTCAGCTTCACTGTGCCCGGCTTCCCACCAGGGAGCCATCCTGCAACCTCAGCTCTCTCCTCAGGGAGGATCTGAAATGCACATGCAGATCACACAGCCTCCGTGGATGCACCAGGGGAGTGTCCCGGGTAAGCCTGCCTTGCTTCAAAATCCCACTCTGGAAGCAGCTGAAGGAGATAGGAAGCCACCCACACCAGCTCTCCTTTTGCTTAGAAGGCATGGGGTCCAAATCATGCACCTGACATGCACAAGGAGGTGGAGGAGCAATGGCGGTTGTTGCAGCCGTTAAGCATGCGCACAGGGGACAGCAGTGGTGGCGGTCAGGGCAGCAGATCAGTGATTTGGAGTCCCAGAGGCTGAGCAGATCAGAGGAGGGGGGACTGGGGAGTGAGAGGTCAAAAGAGCATGTGCGAGAAGGAGAGAAACAGCAATTTCATCCATATTTTGCCCCTCTCACACATGCTCAATTGTGTCTAAGGGTGGAGATAGAGGAGGGCCTGGTGAGCTTAACCATAGATTCCTATCCAGGAATCCAGCAAATTAAACCAAGTTTTGGGTGATAGACCCATCACCCTAGCCAATTAAGGCAAGAAAAAGGGGAGAGCACTGGGGAGATGGGGAGCCAGTCTGCTTATTTAAAAGCATTGCAGCAGCACATTCCCCATTTCTGGTTAATTGGTTTAATCAGATCAGAAGACGAAGAGCTACGCTTTATTACTCTTTTTTTCTGTGTGTGTGTGTGATTTATCCTACATGATTGCTTTTTGCTGTGTCCCTTGTAAAACTTACAATTATTTGAGAGGAGAAATCTAGGGTTTGAGATTTAATACCCAGTATGGAGGGAGTATTCCTGCTTGATTTCTCTTTTGGGACCCCTATATCCTGGTTTGGGATTAAATCTCCAGAATGGGGGAGAAGGGGGCGCTATTGCTTGATTTTTCTTGCCCCTTTTAAAACGGAGTAAAAACTGTTTGGGGGAGAAAGCTATGGTTTGGTTTTTAATCCAGAGTGCATAGGGGGAGGCCTTCATGCTTGATTGCTCTTTCCTTTTGCCCCTTTTAAAATGGATTGGAAATTGTTTGGGGGAGCAATCCTGGTTTGGTTTTTAATCCAGAGTGGGGCAGAAAGGTGGTCATTGCTGGGGACAGACTGCTGGCCTGGATGGACCATTGGTCTGACCCAGCAGGGCACTTAGCTTTTTCTGTTTGCTTAATGCTTCAGGTCTAGAGCTTTGCATTGGCTTCGCCAATCTTGTTATAGCCTGTATGTTTTGAATTGGATTCTAATCCCTGGGGTTTATTTCCTGTTTCATTTCTGTGGGGTGTATGAGCTAGCATGTGTTGTGAGGCTTGTTTTTTTATTTTAAAATTTTTTTCAGTGTGTATCTATGGGGTTTCCATTCACTGCTTTAATTGAGGGGTGGGGGGGGGGGGGGGGGGTGTCACTGTCTTCTGCATGGGCTGTGAGGCCTGTATTTTTTAATTTGCAGTGTGCCTACAAGACGTTTGCTTTTTCTGCTTCATCCCTGGCCTAAGAAGATGAGACATTTTATTCATTTGATGATCTGTCCTGGTACAGGGTCTTCTGTATTGATATTTTGTGGCTCAAATGTACCTCTGTCTGGGTTTTTTTTTATTGCTGTGAAGAATATGGAATGTTTTAGTATACTATTAGTCCTCTTCAGCCGCCACTGCCCCAGGTTTTATTGCTCTAGTCCATGTTTTCATCTTACTGACCTGGCCTTGGCTTGAAGCCATGTGCATTGATATTTTGGGGTTCTGAAATGTGCCCCCTCTGCCCCCATCCCCTTTTCTTTGTTTGGGCCATGAGGCAAGCTTTGTGGCCCCTGGACATTTTCCTTCTTTGTCACAATTTATTTTGGAATTTACTGGCATGATCCCATCCCACTCCTTTTCCTGGCTGTTCACTTGATCTGTGTGGTTACTTCTTTTTGTTACAATGGAAGTTAAGAGTTTGATTTGCATATTTTGTGGGTTTAAATTGATGTTTGGTTTTTATCTCAATGCATTTTTATATTTTTGTGAAGTGTTCAGAATGTCATTGGGAGGGAGGAGGGGGGCTATATAATTAGAATTATTAGTTTTCAGTGTGGTTTTTTAAATCCTTTTAATAGCAATGTTAAGTTTAGGTGGCCACGCCCCACCCCCACTCCACCAGCCTGAAACTCTACCAGCCACCAGTGCAACATGAAGACTGGATCAGCTTCTTAATAAGGACTGGATTCCTGCATTCTAAACTGACTCAACAGTTGCAACAATGCAGCCAAACACCAAGCTCTCCTGCACACACAATCCTCAGAGGCAACAATGACGACAACCTGGTTTTCTTATTGCAGTGTCTGTTCTTCCTAGGGGTCCAGCTTTGGTGGTGCTTAGAAGGATATTTTTTGCAGGCTGCCCAAAATTGTCCTTAGGAACGCAAGAAATGTTTTGTTCACACTAACTGGCGACTGTGGAGGCTGTTTCCTCCAGGGCACTTATTCCAGGAGCAACAATCCACTTTCACTCAAAAATGAATTATCCACATGGAGGCTATGCTGGGAGTAAATGACCATTTGGATGTTAGGTGTGTCATGGGTTTGGGGGGTCCAATACCCCACTTTCCTGGTGACTCAATTTCCCTCACTTGCAGCCCACCTGAACCAGTTCTCTCTCTGGTTGATTCAGTTCTGCAAAGGGGATAATCCTGTTGTCTCCCAATGTCCCAGAAAGCTTCCCATTTACTAGGGATGGGAATTCCGGATCTACCGGTATCCGATAATGCCGGTATCGGGCGTACCGGCATTATCGGATTCGGCCCGGTAATCCGGCCCCCGGTACCGGATTTCAGTGTGCCTGTTTTTTACATTGCAGCCATTTAAAAATGGCTGCAATGTAAAAAAATTTAAAGCCCCAGCCAAACTGTTTTAAAAAAAAAAAACCCTCCCCGAGTCCAGGCTGCGCGGGTGGAAGGGGGGACACCCCCCACCCACCCTGCCCAGCCTGGCTTTTTGTTGTAAAAAAGATAGAACAGCAACAGAGTGAGACCCCGAGGCGAGCCCCCCCCCCAGCACCAGCGGCCGCGGCGTCCCCGCAGCCGCAGGTAAGTATGACCCGATCCCTGGGGGGGGTGGGGGTGTTTAACACCCCCACCCCCCCCAGGGATCACCCCTACAGCGCGCTTGCCGCTTACCTTGGGGAGCTCCGGCGGCGGCGGGCGGCCCGGCGGCTTCAGCGCCGGCTGTGGCTGCCGGCGTCAGGACGCTGTAGGCCTTCCGGTGCACTTCCGGGTTTCACCGGAAGGCCTAGAACGTCCTGAAGCCGGCAGCCACAGCCGGCGCTGAAGCCGCCGGGCCGCCCGCCGCCGCCGGAGCTCCCCAAGGTAAGCGGCAAGCGCGCTGTAGGGGTGATCCCTGGGGGGGGTGGGGGGGTTAAACACCCCCACCCCCCCCAGGGATCGGGTCATACTTACCTGCGGCTGCGGGGACGCCGCGGCCGCTGGTGCTGGGGGGGGGGCTCGCCTCGGGGTCTCACTCTGTTGCTGTTCTATCTTTTTTACAACAAAAAGCCAGGCTGGGCAGGGTGGGTGGGGGGTGTCCCCCCTTCCACCCGCGCAGCCTGGGAGGGGGAGGGAATTTATTTTAATTTATTGCATTGGTTTCAATGGGGACACAGCGCCCCATTGAAACCAATGCAATAAATCCGGCACCGGTATACCGGATTTAATCTGGGAATCCGGTTTTTGTGAAACCGGTAACCGGTAAATCCGGTAGCCGGTAATGGGCCCGGGGTCCCACCCCTACCATTTACACAAACACACTCTGGGTTCACAAGAGCTTGAAGGCTCAAGTTGCTCACTTGTGCTCCCAATGTAGAATAATGGGAAAGCACTTCTTAATAGATAAGAAGTTTATTGATTACATAAGCAAAGATAGTTTGACACAGAGTGGCTAATAAAGTAAACAAAATAATGCATTCCTAATCTGTACTGTGTTAGTCCCTAAGTCTTACCCTACAAATAGTCCATGCACTTGAGTTCATTCTCAGCCCAATGTTGGAAGGGCTGGACATCAATCTTAAGTTGGTTAGAATCAGTGTTCTTCTCTCATCACTTCAGCAAGCTGGCAAGCAGGCTCCTCTGAGACTCTGCTATTCAGATGTTGAATTGAATTCCAATTGTCTCAAGTCAAGTGTCCTGATAGCAAAGATGTTTCCTTAAATATCTCTGCAATCCCTTTGTGTGATTTTCCCACCCTGGAGAAGCCTTGTTTACCAGCAAGTAGGCAGAAAGGCAAACAGGAAGTTAATTTGCAACTCCATGGGGTATGTCTGTTTTCAGTGGCTAATACACATTGGCCTATCTCTCTCCCTTGCTTTGAGTTTGTCTCTCTCAGTCAGGGGCGGTGCGCCCTCTAGAAAATCTGGGGCAATGCCCCACCGACCCCAGGATTCGGCCCGAGTCTCCAACAGAAAAGAAAAAAAGAAAGTCACGTTGAGGGCTCATGTGTGGAGCCAGCTCAAAGAACCTTGTTTGAAGTAGCAACCTTCAGAAGGTTGCTACTTCAAACAAGGTTCTTCGAGCTGGCTCAGAACACTGTCACTGGTTTGTGTGCGCATGCACACACAAATCAGTGGCTCACACACCACCACCACCCCTGAAGGTTTCCTAAGGAAGTCTTCAGGGTCAAAAGGGAGATGTTCTCCCTTTATGCAGAATGGGCGGCTAGAAGTGCCATCCATTCCACATAAAGGGACCCCGCATTGAAATAGTGCCGGCAGGGGGCACTGTTCCATTGCAGAGGCCGAGAAGGGGGAAAAGTCCATACCTGGCCACCAAACACAGGCACCTGGGTATTAGGGGGGGCAGGAGCTGCCACACGTGCAGGTCCCAACCTCCCCCCTCCCTCCCTGTCGAGTCAAACTTTGACTCGACTGGGAGGGAAGCCAGTTGGGGAGGGAGGGGGACTTGGGAGCCAGCTGCAGCAGCTCCTAGGCCCAAGCCTCAAGCAGCACGCGCAGAAGCAGCAGGAGGCTTGGCTCCTGCTGCTCCTGTGTGCGCTGCTTCAAGACCGGGGACAGGAGGGACTGGGAGGCTGAGGAGGAGCTGAGCAAGGAAAGGAGGAGCGGAGAGGGAACCACCCGAGCTGGCCCACACTGAGTAAATTGCAGGCGGGATGGGAGCCAGGACTCCTGGGTTGTCTTGAGGAGGGAAGTGGGGGCTAGTGGGTTAGAGCAGGGGGTGCTGGGAGCCAGAACTCCTGGGTTCTCGGGGAGGGGGTGGGGACTAGTGGGTTAGAGCAGGTGGGCTGGGAGCCAGGACTCCTGGGTTCTCTGAGAGGGGAGTGGGGACTAGTGGGTTAGAGCAGGTGGGCTGGGAGCCAGGACTCCTGGGTTCTCTGGGAGGGGAGTGGGGGCTAGTGGGTTAGTGCAAGGGGGACCGCGTGTGGTAAAACTGAGGTTTGGAAATCCTGAGATGTCACTGCAAGTCATGCGATTTCAGTTGTGTTCAAAATGCTGGAAATGGGATGTGTGGTAAAATTGGACTCGGGCTGTGACTGGGGTGCTTTACAAGGATGGGTCCCTGTGTTTTGGGTTTATAAAATATTTATTTTAAGCTTGATGTGCATGTAGACTGTGTTTTCTTCCATCCAATGTTAACCCTGGGAACTCCTTGCTGCTGGTTACATGCCACTGGCCTACCGTTCCCCTGGCTCTGCCTACCATCCCCCTGGCTCCGCCCCTAGGCCTTACTGCCCCAGTGCCCCTCCAACATCAAAACCCACCAGCCGCCCCTCCTCTCAGTGTTACATTACATGATTACATGAATGGAGTTTCCAGTTCTTAACATTACATCCATGTTTAACCTTTAGCTTTACATATCTGTTAGACCTATAGTCCAGTATCTCTTTGTGACAAGGTTTTAAATGATTTAGCATACATAATTAGCATCCTTTCCCTGTTCATATCATCACTTGTGCTGGGGGTAATCTACTTTTCTCTTTAAATCAGGAGTAAAATCCAACTGCTACTTCACTGTAAACCTTTGTTCATCTAAACATAGTGAGGATTGATGCAAAAGAAGAGGAGATAACCCTGGAATAAGTGATTGTGTGAACAAGGTCGAAGGAAAAGCATATACAATATTTTTAAAAATATTTACAAGAAATTCTAAACAGATTTTCACTGGACCAAAAAAAAAAAAATTCTATAGACTGAGAGCAGTCTCCCTGGTGAATATTGAAGGCCTGAAGGAAACGAGAGTGTAAGACCCTGCTGAAATGGTACATGTTATGGTGCTTTGCTACAAGTCTTACAACAGAAATGTAACAGGCATTAAGAATGGAAATTTTAGGCAACCTTACCTATTGTCATGTTTGAAACTCTGCCTACAATATAAATTCAGAAAAATTGATAGGAGAGAGTAGCAAAGCTACTCTGCACTCTTTAGGGCAAAACATGTATGTTTGATTTAGTTTGTTATACATGTGTTGTAATTGGGACTGAACTGGGTATGTACCCATGAGCAATACCCGCATTTTGGGGTACTGCATCAGGTATACAACAGGTTACCCAGGTACCTGGTTACCTGAAAATCTGGAATTTTTACTGATTACCATTACCGATTTTCTGATTACAGATTGGTATAAGAGGATGGAAAACTGAAAAATTAGGATGGAAATAAAAACAAATTGGGACCAGAAGTCTACTTTCCAGGACAAAGGCCAATACGTGTCATAAGTCAGTAAGTCAACAAAAAAGTTTTTTAAAAAATTGGTACCTGGAGTCAACATTCCGGGACAATGGATACCCAAATCCGGTTGCAATCTGATACTTATTAGTACCCGATATCGTTGGGTCGATTCGGGTACCAGAAATGAATCATGCATACCTGTTTTTGTGGGTACTCACTGTCAGCCCTAGTTCTGTGTAAACAAGAATCTTGATTTAAAGAAATTATTTCTTTCTTGTGCTTCATCATCATTTGGATGGCAGTGTATTACCAACAAAGTCAAACTTCAAACACCGCTGAAGTCCACTTTTGAGTTCCAACAAGGATTTAGGAGTCATTCCAAATCTTCAGCTGGAGGCACCTGCACACACATGCAGGTGAAGTCCAAGCCAGATTGGGTGAAAGTGGGCCACAGTGTGATTTTGTCATGTTTGTGGAGTGTTTGTGACTCGAGATAATTTCTTATGTACATATTGCTACAAGTATTACTCAGAGTCAGCAGACCTGCTGCTTGTGTGTAATGGTCATAGCTGATTCCTTCAGTTACTATGAAATTCTGTAGAACGGAATCTGCAAAATTAAAGTTAAGAGGGAGGCGGATTCTATTTGGTCTTGTGAAACATCTATAAAATGTTTGGGGTTTTGCTACAATCACTTACACCTATAATCTGCCCAGGGGGAGACAATGGGTTCTTACAAGTGTAGGCTAAGGGCAAGGTTTGGTCTGCAGAACATGTATTGCCAGTGATGGTACCTAAGCAGGAAAGACCAAAACTGATTTTCAGATCTTAGGGTGAGCTTTTAGGACTACTACTGAAAAAAGTGTTTTTACCGGCAAGCTGAGCACATTGGATAGAAAACTCCACAATGCCAGTGTTTCACTTTTCAGAGAGTTACTGTGCACTGCAGTATTTTGGCCAGAATGTTCTAATCTATCTTTCATGATAGATAAGTAATTCTATAAATGCCTAGAAAAGGAACAGTGATAAATCACATATTTCCTGAAGCATTTGGTTAAGCACCACCTGCTTGAAAGAGTTCTACTGTGTAATTTAAAGCAATCACAGTGAAATTAAGTATTATTTAAAATTCATCAATCTACATTTTCTGCAGAAAACATGTAGTTTATCAATAGCTTTTAACTCATTTTGTCTCCTCCTAAAACCTCCATGCAGCATATTTCCTCTTCGTGTAGCAACTCTAGTGCTTGATCATTTAAGTTCTAATGCATTTCAGTTTTGAGGTAAATCTTTTGACAGTAGAATATTTTAGGGATAACAAATGTGTGGAAATCCATCTAAATAAAACTATGTGTAATAAAACTAATATGTCAGCATCTTCCCCCCACAAATATATTTACTTATTATATTGGAAGGCTTTTTACACTGTGCTAGATGATCCCAGCAAAATTCATTGTGGAACTGAATGTGTAGTTTAAAAGATATGAAACTGATGCTCCAGAAGTTCTAGCACTTTATGATTTAGCAAATATTATTTGTCAAACTGTCAGTGCAATATCATTTAGATGTGTGGCTATATTTTTTCCACTTTTACATCTGAAAACGACATTAGATTTTTAAAAAACCTACGAAGACATGCTCTTTGACCTTTCTTTATTACTAGTACCCACTGAACCTTTGCAAGATAAATGGTGGATATCTTTCCCTAGGACAGTTCATTTAGCAATCACAATATTTTCTATAAGTTAGATAAATTGAGTGGTCACTTAACAGGGAGAAAGGCCAACATCAATTGTACCAAAGGTCGTCCAGTCTAGTTACCATGTACTGTATTAAATTGTCATCAGACCTGAACAGCAATTTCATCAATAAACCATCCAACTAGAATGACTGCAAATTTTAGGAACTAACTAACTAGCTACCATATGGATACGCAGAACAGTCAGGAAATTCACACTGCTCTATAATACAATGTCAGATGAACGCAACACAAACAATTATAGAAGCCCAAGTTGCTGATTTATCTGTTGAATTAAAGACCACAATGGAAATTTTCATTCATCCAACATAGTCTTTTCAAATTATCCTCATAAAACTCTTCTGACCTGGTGACAATAAATATGCACAGTTGTTCAATTTCCACAGTGACTGTGATAATATGTTGTCACCTAGGTTATGGCAAGTTCTGCCAGGGCTATTCTACTGCAGCATGTTTCACAGCAACGTTTTCAGTCTTCCTATGAAGGAATGCCAAACCGGGTATTTTTAAGCAAGAGACATCCACACGACCCCCCTCTGTCCATGCATTGAACCGCTCAGTGCCTGAAGAGGCACACTCCCATGACCCACGCATCGGCCACCCATGGCCATGCACAGAGCACTCCTGAAAAATCCCCAGAGGGCCAGGGTGGCCACCTTTGTGGACGGGACAGCCATGCTGGGAGCCACCCATGTGACTCCCTCCCCACACACCTCACATGCATGGGTCCGCAATTGCCGCTCCACGCACCGACCACGGACCCCATCTCAAGCCTTGCTCATTTAAAAACACCCACCACACCACTCAATGTAAAGTGACTGAAAAGTGGATACAACTGAGGTTAATTACATTACCAAGCCTAGGGAACGGGCAAAAGGTGGAATACTAGTACAGCCATCACATACTTATTTATATGCTGGGTCATTATGCAATGTAATCAGGCCGTTATACAAGTTCCAGCCTCAAGAAAGCATAAAAATGTTTTAAATATAATATTTATACAACTTAGAGAATCTCAGTTCATCTGCACAGACAAGATGGTCCAGAGATTTTTAGGAGATTATTATAAATTGACAGTAGCTTGACAATCTAAACGTTCAAAGGTGGAATACTTTTTGTATCACCTAGAGATAAGTCACAAGTAGTACAGCCATGATATAATTTTCATCCTGTTGCATCCTGTTCCATCTCTCCTACACTATGCCAGAAAAGCTCTGAGCCATTTAAATAAAATGGAGAATATTGTCAATATTATACCTGAAACACACATTTATGGATTAGTGTAACCCAGCCATTGGTTTATGGCCCCAAAGTGTTTCAGAGAGTCTCATAAATCTACATAATATCCCAGAGTACTGATATTGCATCTGAATATCTGATTTAATTGAAACATATGTATAACTTCACGTAGTCAAACAGGTCCCTATAGGCTATACATCTAAGGAGTTCAGGAGCATAATTTATTCCTACCAAAGACAGTCTCTGATAGTCTGTGTTCTCTCTCACTGATTTGCCTCAAGACTGACATTATCTCAGGCATGAGAATGAGCAGAACATATTTGTTTAAGTAAAACACTGAATTTTAGCCAAATCATGTTCTTGTTGGGAAATCTATTCAAATGCAGACACACATACGTAAGGATGAGAATGTCTCCAAGCTCTGAATGGAAAGGTATGGGGAGGGGTTGTCAGGGCATAGCAGGAGAGAATCGACCAGCCAGCCAACTGGGGATTAATGCAGTGCCTAGAATGTTTTCCTTCCTTTCCAGAACCTTGCAACACTGAAAAGCAACTTCTACAGAACAAGACGGACTGCTTTACAGAGTCACTAAGAGGAACCTGCAGCATTAAAGCATAGTTCCAAGTTTAAACTTCTGGCATTGCCCCACCAAGTGCTATTTTGTTATAGTCGTGCTGCGGGTGCGGGGATCTGATTTCTCCACCCAGCCCACCCTGGAAGGTAGTAACAGAAAAGAACTAAGGTCTTGTCGGCGCACCCCAATAAATGAGACAGGACACCGTTGTATGGATTTAACAGTCCACACCCTTTATTGATCCAAAATCAGTCAAATTGAATAGGTGAGGGGGTGACATCGCCTATTGCGATTCAAGGTCCAGTATCCAAAACAGTAACTCAGTTAAAATTCTAAACCGCGGGGAGGACTCGATGTACCCTCGATAACCTCGCCCCAACAATAACGTCTCCCCATCGTCCAGCGCTTACCGCGCGGCCAACGGGGACTTAATCCTTTCGGACTATGAGTAAGGAATTTTGGGTGCCTGACGTTGGGGGGCCATACAATGCCCTACCGCTGTTCCAGGTCACCCCTTCCCAGGGACCACCACGCTACGCATGCCACACCCTGCGATTACGTTTGAGCGTGCCTTCCCCATCTCTTACGGAGATGACCCCTATGCTTACTTACCCTATCAATAAACGATACTGGACCACCGCCAAAGGGTGCGACAATTCTTTCATCTGTAATAAAAAACATTCACAAATCGAGCACGTGCACCACACCAAACTATTGGCCGATCAAATTGATCCCATACTGTAAGGAAGGCGAAAACAAACAAGGGGCCCTCTGACCAAATTTCCTTGTCAAAAATTCCTTCCTGGCCCAAACTATGCGACCAGTTCAAAAACCACAGTATAAGGGAGAGGTGGGTGGGTGCTGCTCCGTTCCCTGCTCGTCCTAGACTGAGCAGGGAACGCATTGCTGATGCTAACCACCACGTGGTTTCCCAGCAGCCAAGCCGTGGTTTCCATTCTTCGCACGCTCGGCGAGGGTTGCTAGGGCAACCCTCGCCGACACGCTCAGGGGGGCCTTGCTACCCTGCGCTGCAAGCAGCGCTTCCGGAGGCGCGTTGGTGTCCCGCTCATTTCCTAGGAGCGGGGGAGGGCGCGACAACCGCCCCACCGCCATTATCAGGCGGAGGGCAAATGTCACCAGATTCACAGCCTTTGCTTTTGCAGAGGCCAAGCTTTTTGCAACTGAGACTTTTCAAAAGGGGAATGAAAAATAATTTTCTTCTATTACCAAATTGTTCCAGGAAGGGGAGGTTTTATCATAATCTCAGCAGCAACCCAGTCTGATCTGTTAATTAGCTTATGTAAATGATGATTGACTGTACTGGTATTGGTGTGTTACAGCATGGGTAATCGGAGTCTATGGGGGAACCAACAAGATAGCCTAAGGTACAACTTGGAAATACAATATATAGCGAGAGGCAACAGGACTGAGGTAGCCCCTCCATCAACCTTGAAGCTCTTGCCCTGCAAACGGGCGTTTCCAGTACTGATGAGTGTTTTGGATTTGGATTAATCCACTGCTGTGGGGGGCCTCCTGGCAGGCTCCCTCACCGCAGTGTGCTGCTGAGCTCCTGGCTCCCGATTGGGCCAGTGCAAAATGACCACCAGGGCCATTTTCTTTGCATACACAGCCCCTTTCCAAAATGGCAGTGGCAGTGTCGCCACCCTTTGGAAAAAGGGCAGCCAGTCTGCGCATGCACAAAATGGCTACTGCACCAGCTCGGAATATAGGATGTATGGATAGGTCAGTGTGAAGCTGGGGAGCTGTTAAGGAAAACTGTTGAAGACTGTGCTCCTCACACTGGCAGAGCAGCTCCAGTTAGCCTTACTAGTGGAATGATAGATAAGGGATAGGATTGTATGGCACCAGGATGTTAGCTGAAGATTTTGCCAATAAAACTATTAACAACAATACAGCTCCATTACTATTTTTAAGTGTCAAAGGGGCTTGCTAGAGAAGTACAACCAGGCTAATCATTAGCATACACTCTTCACACATTTGTACAATTCATGGAATAACCTTGAAAACCACTTGAAGATAAGTATACTGTCATCCTTAAAATAGCTCACAACATAACCTCATTGGGACCAAGATTTAGACATTAGCCTCAATATCCTGGCCTAATCTTCACCTTAACCAGGTGATGTTGCCTTTGCAAAGTAATTATACACAGGCGTCAAACCCTACACTGCCTTGAAATGTGAATTGTGCCAAGTCTCACGGATTTGTTGTCTCACCCAGATTTTAGGTAACTCATACGGTCATGAGACAAATCCCTTGTTTTCATAGTGTCTCCAGTCCACTTGTCAATTCTGCTAAAGCTTATTGTACTTTCACACTCCTAAAAAAGCTCTGGTATTCTTATGGCTGACTGGAGCAATAAAGAAAAGCAGTGACTATCAGCTGCTGGCAGATCAGACACAGAGCACAACTGTATATAAAGAACAAAAATTATTAAATATGTGATGTTCCTCTCTAGTTTACTCATGCTAATGTTTTCTCATTATGCTGAAAATCCAAGAGATAAGTAGGCATTGTTAGAGATCAGTATTCAGATATGTAGCATTGACCCGTATCAGAAATAAACCCAAATAAAGAATCTGTAACCTAAATGCATCTCTTTCTCTGCTTTTTCTGCTGCTCCAGGACGGTTCATGAGCAAAATATTAGGAATTTCTTTTTTTTTAAATGTTGAAGGTTTATCTCTAAGAGTGCCTCACAATAACAGTAAGGAAGGACATTCTACCACCTCTCTCACACGAAAGAAGACTTTTCAATACTTCACAAGATGTTTGCAACAAGTCTAATGCTTAACAAAAACATGTATATGTTAATAGGTTTTTCTTCCTCAAAGGCTATTACAGTACATCAACATCTCTTGGGATAATTAATTATGATCTTCCTGGCAATAGCACAGCAATCAGCATTCTCAATAACTGTTTCCTCTATAAAATTGATCAGAATTAATTATGAGATTATTTTATTTTTTTAAAGCAGTTAGTTTCTTCCCCAAGGTAGCTTCCATACTATTGCTGAATTTCAGACTAACACACTGAGGAGTGTGGTGCTTAATTCTAATGAGCCTTTTCTCCTGGCTCTTTAATTACCTGTGCAGGAGAGCTGTTGTGCTTTATCAGCCTTAATCACCCTTCAAACTTGCCACTAAGGATATTTTCAGACGTTACAAAATCACACTCAACCACGGACAATCCCCTGTGGTGGCGAATGGTCCTGTAACATCTGGTTGCTCACCGCCAGATGTTCACCACGGTGAACCACCGGAGGTGAGCAAAACAGCCACGCTTTCGAGGATGGTCCAGGCACCATCTCCGAAAGCATGGTTAATTGAACCACGGCCCGGAATCGGCGGATGGTAACATCTGTTACCCCCACCGATTCTGGACCGTGGCCCAGACCCTGGGACGGAATGAGGTGCAGCGGCCAGATTGGCCGCTGCGCCCGCCCGTCCCCAGGCAGGCGGGCTGCTGGGGGAGCATGGGGGGGGGGACGGGGCTGTGCAGCCGCACATTGTGCTGCGCAGCCCCACCCCCTCCCCAGATTCCCCGCTGGAATCAACCGGCTCGTCTGTTGACGGGCCTTTTTGATTCCGGTGGGGAATCAAAAAGTGATTCCGTGGCGGGGCCAATAGGCGCCCCGTCATGTCTGAAATCACCCTAAATCTCCCTACACTGCATTGAATCCTGCCGCACATTGCCCCCTATGAGCTGCTCAGCGGGGTTTACTTTTTTCATTGTAAGCAGGACAGTGTTTGGCAGGTATTTCCTCCCTGCTCTTCTAGCTGTTGAAACCCTTTTCAGTGAGTGAAAGCTACAATGAGAGAGGTGCTTTTTATGTCTCCTGGTCCCCCTGTACATTATCAACAATGTGCAGGAGGGGCTTAAGATCCTTCACACATTAGGAGTAATGTGCATGAGCAATTTAGCTCCACTGTTCACCCTTGGTTTTCAGCTTGACAGATGCAGGTGATTAACAGCCTGCTTGTGTAAGATCTTGAGAGCTAATTACTTCACACAAGCAATAAATAAATAATAATTATTATTATTATTATTTGTTAAGTCGTAACCATAGGTCGAGACTAAAGGAATACAAAAGAAAAAATCCATATATGAAGATTATAACAAAAGATCACAGGTCAGTTATAATACTGAACAACAGCCAATTCGCAGTAACTTTACCAAACTGAAACAGACGCAAAAGAACAAACCATACAAACATAGCTAAAGAAACCAAATGTAAAATAAACTAAGAGCTAATTAAGCAAAATGGATGGTGAGGAGTTGCCATTGACAGAGTTAACCCCTACCCTTGCAAATCATTTTGGTTCCTTTTGATCAAGGCCAAAGCCATATTGGCAAGATTTTTAATAGAAGCAACATCTTTAGATGAGGCCAGAAAGGTTAATAGTTGTTGGGGTGGCCAATAAATTTTGTTCTTTAACACAGGAAGCAAAGATTTCTGCCGATACTCGTCCATGTAGGGGCAGTAAAATAGTAAGTGAAGCAAATCTTCTATTTGGACCAAGGTGCAACTGCATAATCTGAGAAGATATGGAAGCCATTTCCTTCTTCCAGATAGAACCCTAGAAGGAATAAGGTCAAATCTGAGAAGAGTTAAAGCTCTTTTCAGAGCAGAGTTGTCCAAGGCTGTCGCACACAAGCAATAAAAATGCGATGAAAGCAGTTCAACTCGGGAGACAAGGCTCGTTTCAATACAGCCTTAGTTTGCTCCGTCAGGGCAAATGAATTCACTTTGGTGGTGCTTGTACCAATGGAGTCTTTGAGGAATGAATTGAAAATCTCTAATAACTGAGCCAACCTAACACAATTTTTAAATTGGTATCAATAAAACAGCAAGTACAGTGGAGACACCCCCTTATCCACGGCTCACTAATCCAGATCCATTCTCATTCCAGGCATGTCTTGTATCTCTGTAACTCTCAAACAATGTAAATGCTGTTACAGTGGAACCCAGCTGATGATCTGGGCATCTCTTTTGCCCCAGATAGAAAACATGTACCATGAGAAGGGGATTTCCATCAAGTACTGAAAGAGCAAGCTCAGATTAAGGAAGTAGAAATGAGAGCATGCATTCAAGGATAGGAGACGGATTCAAGCAGGGCTCAAATTATAAGGAAAAAGGTAGGGAGGCCCTCAGTTGAATAATGTCCCCTCCCCTGTAGCCTTCTAAAGTCAGCAGCTAAGGAGGTGTCAAAAAGGTAGTGGGGCCATCAAAAAAGGCAGAGCTCCGGCCCCATCCCACCCTGTAATTCGAGCAGTGGATGCAAGGTGTAAATCTGGATCCTCCCCTCCCTTCATCCTGGGCACACCCCTTAAGCTTCCCACCCCTACCTCCTACATGGCCCATGGAGCTTGTACCAATTTTCATAGTGGCTCACAGGAAGGAAAATGTTCTCCAACCCTGGCATAAACAATTTAACACAAATTGCTCGTCAAATTTTGCTTTAAAGAATTGACTTTTGCCATATTCACCCCTTTTGTTTTAATTCATGATCAAACATCCATTTCTTGGCATTAATGTTTACAGGACGTGTATTCCAAACCCACACACCTGATCATTCACAGAAAGCAAATTATAAATGTATACTCGCAAGTGTCTATAACTGAGCAGCTAATATTGTCATCCTGTCATGAAACTTAAC
Organism: Sphenodon punctatus; assembly: GCA_003113815.1. Classification (NCBI taxonomy): domain Eukaryota; kingdom Metazoa; phylum Chordata; class Lepidosauria; order Sphenodontia; family Sphenodontidae; genus Sphenodon; species Sphenodon punctatus. The sequence goes on along the minus strand of QEPC01002135.1, from coordinate 711,314 downwards.
ATTGCCATATGACTGACTTGAACAATACAATTCAAATCCTGAGTGTTCATAACAGAAAAGAGACGGAGAATTATTTTGTGTTTAGTCTACGGAACTAAAATTTTGAATTTTGGGGTGATTTCAGACGTTACGGCGGGCCCCATTCACCACGGGCCATGGGGTGGTTTGGACCACGGCCCAGGGTGAAGGGGCGCACCAACAGATTTGCGCCGCTGCTCCCCGGGCTGCAGGGACTGGCGAACCACAGCCCGTGGTGAATGGGGCCCACCGTAACGTCAGTTGTGGGATCGCGGAGGGGGCGGGGACGCACGGTGCAGCGTGCTGCTGCACAGCCCCGCCCCCTGTGTTCCACACCGGCCCTCCCCCCGCCAGACGGGCAGCGAGAGCGGCCAATCCAGCTACACTCACCACCGCGGTCGGGGGGGGAATGGATTCCACCACCGGCAGGGGTACGTGAACAGATGTTATGATTCAGTCACCCCTGCTGTGGTGGCCATTCACCATACTTCTGGACCCGCTCGCGTCCTCGGGTCCAGAAGTGTGGTGAATGCAAACGCGGGCCGCGTTTGAGTGTGGTTCAGGCGTGGTGAATCTTGGATTTGTCATGTCTGAAATCACCCTTTGTTAACAAATAATGCTTAATGAGAACTTCCATGACAAAAGGAAAAAAAGAAGCAGCTCAAAGAATGTATTTAGATTACAAATGTTTTAGTCAGCTTTGTTTCTGATACACATCAATACCATCAGAATACTGAGCTCTAGAAATAGAATTTATTCTCTACAATTTTTAGCATGGAGAAAGTTTTCATGAATAAATCAAAACATATGAGACCCACATGTTTAAAATAAAATTTTAAAAATTCTCTTTAAAGACAGTTTTATTATTGTATACCTAAGCATTCTATTATTTCTTTTAATCTGTGTATTCAAATCATAATTGACTAAAATGACTTGGATAGAACCACCTATTCATAAATATCTACTATATTTTTAAGGTAACTCACCATATATCTTACAGTTTTGGTACGACTGCGTGAAATGTGATCTTAAATCACAATTATGCATTGTTAAAATACATGCTTCAGTGCAGTGATAAAAAAATAATCTAAGTCTGGATGGGTTGTATACTTTGGTCTCAGTCCCTAGATAGATATATTCCCACTGTGTATTGTACCTGATCCTTATGTTCACTTTATCCAAACCAAGAGACTTACATTTGCAACAAAAAAAATCAAGCCAGTTCTCCATAGAGTTTCCCTTTCAAAAAGGCTGCCTTTCTCAACATAAAAGAACAGAAGTATGAAACCCAAGGGGTAAGTTTCATTTTTCTCCTGTAGGCCATTTGACAAATTGTTAGGAGAAATGGCTACAGACCCCCTTGATGAAATATGACCCATGGGAATGAATCTGCACATGAGCAATCACACTCAGTAATTACACGTACTGTGCGACTGTGACTGAAATGCCTGGAAGGAAAATTTGGAAATTTTCATTGTACCCTTGAGGAAAAATATTCTTCAGCATTTGGCAACTATGTGTGTCCATATTTGTTTATACACTAGGAAGCTGGCCTTTATTTAAACCCTCTGAGCTATGTCCTGTGACTGACAGGAATTTGAATGTTACTGAAGTTGCTATCAGTAACAACCAAGAATATCAGATTAAGTTGATATATTTTATATTATTCATCTTCTTTACAGACATAGTTCACTAGTGCTATACAAGAATATGGAATAGTTAAATTGGAAAGAAACAATTTAATGCTGAGAGTTACAACCCAGACAAGACAAGGAGTTTGGAACCCAAAACTTCTGAAATCCATCATGGTTTTCAAAGAAGCTTTCACATCATGGTTACATTTCTTTCTTAATATTGACCAATATGACACCAAACATGGCTATACAATACTAATACAGAAAAGTCATTACTTGTGAACATTTATGTAACATGTATGTTTGTTTCCTGATCTTTACCACAGACACCTTTAAAGATTAAAAAGTGCTTGAAACTTTGGTTTATTGTTTCATCCAAACAACAGTAAAAAATCACTGTGTCCCCTAATGCTGGGGCAAAAGTTCAGTATTAATTAAGTGGTATGAAGCCTACTAGCTGAATCAGTCACGTCACTCCTTTTCAAAACAAACATATTTGGAAGTCTTCTTTGTACTGACAGACCAATAGTTATGATCAAATCACAGGGCAATGAATGCATGTCAAACATACTGCCAAGAGAAGTTCCTGATATCTCCTCTCCTAAACAAATACAGCTTTAATAATATGCAACACTTTTAGCTTCCTGCCCTATAATGCTGCATGTTATTATTAAAACCACAGCCATATTCCACTCTGCATTTGAGTTCCCAGTGAACCTATCCATATCCATAGTTTGTAGATCAGTTTGCAAACTAACTCGGAATCTTTTAGGATAAATGGTTCTATAGATATACATTAATATCACTATTCACATTCTGCTGGGTCTACAAGACAACATAGGACCAGAAATCCAAGACAGACTTTTAATTAGTAGAACCCAAAAGCCCTACTGTATCTTTCACAGCTGCCTCTTTCATAAATTAACAGCCCAACCCTCAAATTACTCCACTAGTTCCAAATTAATCAGGCTTGCACCGTAGTAATGTTTTGAGGACTGGAATGCAAGCCAGACTATAGTAGCCTTCAATGAAAATCACGTTTGACTGAAACAAACAATTATTGCAGTGACATTCAGAGACTCCACTGAGCTTGCACATTTATGGCTAGGCATTCTTCACATCTTCTACACACCTCCTCATTGAGCTTTCTATTGCTGGACATGAGATGTGTTATCTATTAAGCTTTGCAGGGAGCAACTGTTCTACCCAGACCTTGATTTGTCCCTTTCTTCCCTAGCCTACCCATCCTCCAAGACCATTTCTGTATTGCTGCCATGTATTAAGATCCTATTGTGCCTTTGAAGGCAGCAGTAGACTGCAAGCATGGGGCTCCTTGCCCGTGAAACTCGACTCCCTGCATCCCTCTCTAAATATTCATCACTTCTTTAAAGCGTTTATAAAATGACCAATGTTAATCCTATATATAGCCCTATATGGCTTTGGCCCCCAAAATCTGAAAGACTGCCTTATCCTTCATATCCCATCATGGCCTCCGAAGTCAGCCAGGAGTGCCTTCTTGCATATACCATCTGCCCACCAAGTTTCTACAACCAGGGCATGCAGAGACGTATTATCGGTGGCTGCCCCACAATTATGGAATTTCCTTCCTTTGGAGGTTAACCTTAGCCCAAATCTGGTCATCTTCCAGAAGTGATGTACGACCTTTCTGTTTGTCTGGGCATTTGGCAGGCAGGGATAGGGTTGAGTGGGATTGGGTTTTGGGGGGGCAATGGGTGGAGGGGGTTGGGGTGTGGTTTAAGGGGATTTTTAGATGGTTTTATGTTGTAAACTGCCCTGAGCCATATACATTCACTTTCTTTCCATCCTTCCCTCTCCATACACACTTTAAAAAGGTAGACACCTTATTTTAGTGTTTATTTTAATAATTTTTAACAGAATATTCCTTTTTGCTTCCATAAGCAAATGTGGTGGTAAGAGCTGGATTGAGGCTGTGGTGCTATATAACCAGTGAATCCCACTTGAATATATTAAACAGTTTTATCACACTGAAAAAAAATTGCCCAGCTCATTGATATTTTGGGGCACGTAAAGAACAGCAGCAGCAAGGCCTCTGTGAAACAACATTCCAGGAGTTTTCATTCTCAAGTAAATTTCTAAATTTAAACCTGATTTGTGTTGGGGAAAAAATTTTTTATTTTTTTGAAGGCTGAATATCTCATTTCCTGCTATGGGGAAACAGGATAAAATACACTATTATCTTGAGATATGTATTCCAACACAGTGCCGTGTGCTCCACATAAGGGTCACTTAAGCTTCAATACTGAAATTAGACTTAGGGGGTACATGAGTGTGTGCTGGTTGAATTTCCTCTGTAATCTATATTTTCCACAGACAAGTCCTTAAATATAAGCTCCAGGGGCTTTACAAATCCATGATTCTACCAAAGCAATCACATCTAGTCGGGCAGGAGAGCTTACTGTTGTAGAGTGCCTTGCAACAGTCCACACACTTATAAAATATCTCTAGGGGGAAAACCTTGCCATGCAGTCTCTTCACATCACTGTTGAATCAGCACCACCACCACCCATAACTGAAATCATTACATTAGAGGGGACACAGAAACTATGAAGATGCTTGACACTGGTCATCTGTTATAGGGATGCAAGAATGGTAACATATTGAAGGTGCAGGGCTGTGCCTTGTAAGTAAATAAATCCTGTTAAGAAAGCAAAACAGACTGACAGGGCAAAAGGTTAGTGTTACAAGGTAACAGCAAAAGCTGGCAATAATGGGAGGAGCGGTCTATTTATAACCAGAGATCATGGTTTTATGATTATGCTTTGGGATGCAATTGCAGTTGCAACTGCAGCAAATAGAAGGCAACTCTGAAGTGTAGGATCACATGGAAACCATATGCTGAGAAACTGACATTAACAGTCCTCTGAACTGCACTCGTATGAAATCAAGAAAAAAAAATACCTTTTTCCGGAGATGTTGACTCAGTGGCTTACCTCTGAAACCCTTTTTAAACAAAGACACACTGACTCGTGTCCATACAGTGGACATGGGTGGTTGCATTCTGTTTGAAAGGGGTGGTGGGTGGGCATGTGTGCGTGTTCCCACAAAACGTGCACCTCCACCCATTCCCACCCACTGCCCCTGTACAGAGCAAACAGCGAAAATGCAGGTTGTTCTGTGCAGGGGCATGGTAGGGTGTAGGTGTGCACCTGTCTGCACCCCCTCCCCTCCTCTCCCCAGCGGCACAACCACAGAGTACCACTGTTGGGGGTGGTCATTTTAAAAAGGCCATATTCAAGAAGCTGAGAAATTGCAGGTGACGATGTTTAGGTTGGAGGGGGAGCCTGAAGGCTGAGACAGTATAAAGAGAAGCATAAATGAGCAATAAGAAGTACATTTTTAGAAGGGATTTGAAGGTCATGAGGGAGCCAGGTAGGAATGTAGTGGGAAATGAGGGCAGAATGATAGGGTGGAGTTGTCCTGGGCTGCATGGATCGGGTTCTGAGGTCCATGGGAGTCACTACATGGTCAAATCCTGGAGATTCGGTGAAGGATTGGGTCTGGGTCCAGAAGGGCCAGTGTAGGATTGGGCCCAGGTCATCTAGAGCAAAGTGGAGACAGACACACTGACCAGGGAGTGGAGAAGCAGGCTTGGATGCTGGAGCAGATCATGCAGGCAGAGGGAGCAGAAGACCAGTTTCAAGGCAAGGTCCGAAGGATCAGTTCCAGAATAGATCCCAAACATGCAAACGGTACAAAATGAACAAACAGGTCTAAACTGCTGGGAGAGGTCATTCAGAGGTTTGGGTTGAAGTGCCGTCAGTCAGTACACTGACAACACCCAGCTCTACTTCTCTTTTTCATCTGACCCAGACACTACAGTCTCAGTACTTGCCTGTTGTTTGCCATGGGGAACTAGATGAGGATGAGCCGATTGGGGCTGAATCCTACCAAGTCTGAGGTGATGATGGTTGGCTTGCCTTTTAACCCAGAGGGGATTGGGACTTCTGTTGTTGATGGAGTCTGGTCCCCTCTGGTCAATCAGGTTTGCAATCTTGGAGTGTTCTGGACCCCTTACTGCATCTGGATTGTCAGGTTGCAGTGGTGGCCAGGAGCGTTTTCACCAACTCCATCTGGTAAGGAGGCTGCGGCCTTTTTCTTTCTGACTCTGATCTGGCCACCATCATCCATGCTTTCATCACCTCAAGGCTAGATTATAGCAATGCACTCTACATGGGCCTGCCCTTGATGACCGTTAAGAAACTGCAGCTGGTGCAGAACGCGGTGGCTTGCCTCCTTTCAGAGATGGAGCACCAGGAGCATTTTCCACTGGTGCTCCAAAGTCTGCACTGGCTCCCTATAAGCTTTCTGGGAACAATTCAAGATGTTGGTTTTGACCTTTAAAGCCCTAAATGGTCTGGGCCCCATGGTCAAATCCAGGAGATTTGGTGAAGGATTGGGTCTGGGTCATGCAGCCAACTAGGAAGCTGGGGATATCTGAAAGTTCATCTGTTCTTCCATGCCCCATTGTGGCCCCTGTGATCAGCCAGGAGCACCTCCCTGTGGATACCACCGGTTAGCATTGTTCATGAGACACGGGTTCGCATGGAGGCATTCTCGGATGCTGTCCCAGTCCTATGAAACTCCCTTACCCCAGAAGTCTGCTTGACCCCGAGCCTAAGCATCTTCTGTTGGTGGTGTAAGACGTTTTTGTTTGAAAAGGCATTTGGCAAGCAGGGATAGGGGTGGTTTGGGGAAATGGGTAACGATCCCACGGCCCCCCTGGTGAAAGGGGGTTACAAGCAGGGGTGTGCATAGGGTTGTGTGTGATGATGAGGAGGTGTTGAAAAGAGGTTTAGTGGGTGGCATTTAGTGTTTTGTAACTGTTTTAATATGTTTTAACATTTTTTTCTTTATTTGTATTTTATATTTCTGTAGGCCACTCTGAGCCTTTGAGGGAAGGGCAGGATAAAAAATTGAATAAAATAAATAAATAAACCAAAGCATAGTCAACAAATTGGTCCAAATCAAAACAAACTAAGTCGGTCCAAACCAAAACAGGAATCTAGGAGGAGAGCACAAATCTAGCAGCCAACAACAAGGAAGGAACAGGAAGTGGAACAGGCAGTAGAAATGGATGACCCACCCAGGTTCCTATGGCTTAAGGCTTCAGCCTTATATACAGGTGAGCAGACAACCAGGAAGCTGGGGCTATAGAGCATTACTGAGGGGGAGGTGCGTCTCACCAGTCCTGGGAGAATCTTCAAGTAAACTGGACTGTAGCCAGAGTGCAGTGGTGTGTTGAGGAGCCAGTCCCTGTGGTCCCACAGGTGCTGGTTCAAACCCCAGTTCTTTATAAGAGCAAGGCCACGAAGAGCCTTGAACATGAAAACAAGGAGTTTGCACTGAATTAAAATTGGAGAGGAAGGGTGAACAAACCCTTCTAAATCGGAGAGGAAGGTTCATAGCAGTGGATGATCTTGGCAGTAGAGGGCTGCAACAAAAAGTGAGAGGGTCAAGATGAAAGCAGGGCAGTCCAGTAAAGAGAAGTTCCAGTAGTCAAGGCAAGGTGTAACTTAGCAGTGGGAGCCATAAGGAAGGACAGATTTTTTGCAATATTATATAGGGAGAAGCAATAGGTCGTAGGAACAGACTGAATATGATACCAGTAGAGAGGGAGCAAGAGTGGGAGAAACGGTAGTTAGGAAACAAGAAGGGATAGGTGGATGGGCTGAATGAGGCAAGGAAGGAGGTGACTTCATCGAGTAAGGCTGGAGAAAAGGAAGATAGAGCAGGGGAAGGGAGAGAGGAATGGAGGCAGGGTGAAGGGTTGAAAACATTCAGAATTATGTACAAATATGGAGGGTAGAGGAACACTAATGTTATTCAAGGAGAATGTTTTTATATCACATCATCCATAGGCTGTACATAGTTGGAGGGTGTTCATGTCCTCATTTCCTTTTTTATTCAAAGCCTCTGTTTTTATTTTCATGGTACCAAAGAATGGAAATCCATTGGATTTTCTATGTCCAATGATATAACAACTCTAACTTGTTTATAATATAAATTAATTTTTCCTGGGGATTTTCTGCAAAATTCTTGTATTCCTATTTTAGTTTGTTTTCTACAAGTCACATTTTAGTAGCTTCTAATGCTCCAAAGACAGAGGAAATATAAAATAACTTTTGCCAGTAGGAGTGAATCCATCTGTCCCATTGCTATTCAGCACCTAAGAATGAAAAAGGCAGCAAACCCAAAGAAAGCCTGGGTTTGGGTGTACTGAATAAAGACACAATCTAAGACCATCTGCCAAATTACAATAATCTGTCAAGTTGTCACAAATGGTTAGCCTGATGGTGAGAGAGATGGACAGCAGAGAACTTTCACTGATGAAAACTATATTAAATAATTCTATACTGTCATTATAGCTGACTAGGTCTATCTAAGAGACTATTTGAATTTATTAGCTGAAATGTATTTAAAAAATATGCTAAAATATGTCATCACTAAGCCAGACCATTGAAATCCCTTTTAAAAATGTGTAAAATGACCAAGGAAGCTGAAAGTTAATGCCAGCAAGCTTATTTATTTAGCCAGTCAAGAAACCATCATCTTGACCGAGCACTGCAAAACAACTACATGCATTTCAGCAATGTTGGTGTCTATCTTTGTTCTTTGCTTGTAGACAAAATTGAAAGCAATTAAGTTATATTGCATTAGTTGCTCTGAATAACTTTTCAGCTTTGTAAGTGCAAGCAGTTTATAAAGCTGAAAGGTCACACATTTGTCTACAATATTGTTCAGATCCCCACTCCTCCGGCAACCGAAAGTAATTGCCTACCTTCTCATGCTACAAAAGAGAGCTAAATTAAAATATTAAAATGAATATCAAATATCATCAACTAAAAGCTAGGGTCAAACACAACCAAATAGTAAGCCTGACTAAAATTATCAGAGATTAATTACTTTATTAGCATATATTCAAAATTATTGTACAAACAAACCTTTTAAATTAAAATGGGAGGTGCTTTTATGATACTGAGTAATTTCCACATCTTTATTAGTGCTCAAGGGGGGCAATGCATCAGTGTTTTCTTCATTTCCCCTGTGAGTAACTAATGAAAAAGTCTTCTCAACTCAGGGAAACCAATGATCCCCCTAAGCAGGTTGACTCATTTATCCGATTCCGATCCCAGCCACAAGGCCAATATTAGTCCCACAGTATCATCTCTTGCAAAAACATTCTGCCCAGCATTTAGTTTAATGCTGAGGGTTTTTCAGCTGCCAAACAGATCATTGTGGGTACTTGAAACCAAGCATTTCAAGATGGCTGGACTGGAATTGGTGCGCTATGCCCTTCGTACTAAGCACAGCTCTGCCATCTATATCTGAAGCAACATCACTGCTGCTCACTTGGAGTCTACCACTTTCTGTGATTTCATTCAGGTTGGTGGAATCAAAGTTGCTAGTGTCTATAAACTGCCAAATAATGGAAACAACAAATCCTTTGGAGACTGAACTACCCAGTCATGGGTGTATGGAATTTTAAATGGTCATAGTCTGGCACTATGCGAGCGAACCCCTGATGGGGAGCAACTGATAGACTGAGCTGCACAAAATGACCTCATCCTTGACCATGAACAGTGTGACCGAATTCATTCAATTACACAGCAGTATGAATACCCTCTCTAGGACTCTTTGGGGTTAATACTGCAGAGATCCACTCCCGTCCCAACCAGCTGCGTGTGCTGTATCAGACAACTTTCCACATAGCCAACATTGGCCATTACTAACCCATATTGGCCTTAAACGTCCAATGATTTAAAGTGCCCAAAAGCTCTGGTAAAACGTTTGCAGGCAAACTGGAAGACGTACTCTGAAATATTAGAATACAGCATGGTGACAGTTCTTCCTTGTAATATCCATACCAAGGAAAGTTATCGTTGTTTTAACATTGTCTTCCAAAAGCTGCAATTATTTCCATTCCATGTGACTCCTGCCCACTGCCAGTATACACTTGTGCTTTTCTTCAGAATGTGCCACTCTGGCCCAGCAGTATGAAGGGACTGGGAACCCAGACATCGCAGACTACTTGAAGCAGAGGTGACATTTCATGTTGGCTTCTCATGAAAAACTCAGAAATGCTGGAATTTCACTTTCTGGCTCTGTGCTGCCCAATACCACCCAACACAATACTACTCCTCAGTCACACCAAATCAAGCCACTAGCACTCAGTGCAAATATTAAAAATCCCTCTTAATAAGGACCTAATGTGATAGGTGTGTTCTGAATACTGGCAGTTCCTATACCCAGAACCAAATAGGAGCTGTCCGGAAGTTATCACAGTGGCAGAACTAGACATAATGAATGATGTAAAACCAGGTTACAACAATATATTGCAAGGGTTTCATTGTTGTTGGGGTTTGGTTGTTTGTTTGTTTTTAAAAAAAAATATTTTAACTCTCCTGCATACACTTGTTTATTCAATTCTTTTTGCATGTACTTAATAAGAAGACTTTCTAAAATCTAGTGTCTACATTTACTACCTTGTTACAAGACAGGCAAAGACCCACCTAAATGCTTCCAGTTAGTGCCCAGTACCACTGATTGGTGTCTGTTACCATTTACTGGAATGATATTGCCAATGGCAGGAAGCCTTTTTGGCTGCTAAGTAAGCAGGCTGCATTTCATCATGACTGCAGCACAAGAGATCAAGCACTCTCACTAGCAACATGCATAGAAAATGGCTTCCAGAAAAAAACTAAAAAATAGCAGTTTCTCTTGATCTGACAACTGCCTAAGAAACTAGCAACCCAGTCCCTTAAGTTCATCTGTGCCAATGATGTCTGCTGTATGACTCAAGGAGAAGTTTGGAGGACTACGATTTATCAATATCACCACTATGGACAATATACATATGCAGTTGCACTCAAATAAAATTATGTATTTATTTACATACTACTACGGACTTTATAGCAGCAGTAAGTATTACTGGGGTGTCACTGGCAAGTGAGTGTTCAACTGAACATTTGTTAGCTGGACATGTTCCCCAAACATGTATTTGCCATGGGATGAAATGTGAGGAACATCATGCAGGCTAATCTGGGCTAATGCACACCCATATACTGGTTCCATCAGTTAAGCTACCTGCATTTGGGCTGACCTGCCTGTCAGAGGCAGGAGCATTAGGCTTCGGGGGGAACAAGTGAGCAGGTAAAATCCAGAGGCTCGGCACCCAGGCCCTGCCTGTGTTCTTCACTTCACAACTAGCTGGCTTTCCTTCCAACCCCTATTCAAACAAAGAAATAAGGGTTGTGTTTCTGCCCAACCTCTCCCCCTCACGTCCACCCCACAGCAGCCCAGAAATGCCTCCTTCTCTCAGCTCCCCAACCTTTCCAGCAAACCAGCCTTGCTCGTTGCATCGGTTTGATCAGATCCAGGAGCCTCTGTGCTGCACATTAGGACCATTTGTTAAGTCTGGCACTCACAGCACGTGGGAGAGTGCAGCACACAGCACTCCAAGACTAAAGTCTTGTCAACGCTTGTCAGAAACATAGGGAAGCAGGGTCACAGAGAGTCAGCGGAGGAACAGGTTTGGAGTGCCTGGTGCAGGACCATGTCTGTAGGTTGGTGACAAACTCAGGACCAGCACACAGAGCGATGGGCAGGAAAGACAGGCCAGACATAATGGAACAGGGGAGAAGGCAGAAAGACCAGTTACAGGGCAGGCCCAAGTAGATATAGGCAAACTGATACAGTCCAGGGTGAAACAGATGCAAAGAAGGAACAAAGCAGAGCAGAGCTAGTCCAGGAAATAGCAGGGTTGAAGGTTGGGCACAGGAGGCCTGAGGACAAGCAGAACAGGTCCAGGGGAGGCAGGAACAGAGAGGGTGTGTGACAAGATGATCCACCCAGCTTCCTGTGGCTTCAGCCCAACCTTATGTACAGTTCAGCCGCCAACCAGGAAACGTGGGGCATGGAACAAGGCTGGAGACTAGGAATCAATCAGAAGACAAGAGGGTGTGGCCCAGCCAGCACAGGGATCTAGAAGGGAGCAACAAAGCACAAGTCATGGCACTGCAGTGGCACTGGAGGATCGGCAGGTGGCTCCAAGAAGCCAGGGAAGCTGGTTCAAGAACTGGTCCTGATAATGCTATGCTCAGTGATCCACCTGCTGACACCAGTGCCACTGCAGTGCCATGACTTGTGCCTTGTTGCTCCCTTCTAGGTTCCCTGTGCTGGCAATTAAAAAAATATTGACTACACGCAGCATGTATGAAGTCCAGAGGAACAAAAATAGTTCCCAGGAAACCCAGGTGCAAGGTGGACGACCTTGGCAGCAGAGTTATGAACAGAAATGAGAGGAGCAAGGAGAGGGCGAGGAAGGCCAGTGAGAAGGAGGTTGCAATAGTTGAGACGAGAGATGACCAG
>QEPC01002135.1:674013-693593 GCA_003113815.1 Sphenodon punctatus | reverse complement strand
TTACAAACAACTCCTCCCTGTGTGAGTGATCAGAAGGTTGTTGTCTTGTAAAGAAGGTTCTTCGAGATGGCTCTTACATCCTCACAAGCGGGTTGTGCATGCTCATCCTATTCAAATAAAAGACCATATGATGGTCTTGAGCTCTTCTAACATAAAAATAACTGTCCCCTCAGAATGACAATTCCTTACAACCCTTTCAAGGAATATAAGAAAATTCCATATGGGGCTGGAAGGGTGGATGTTGTGAGAATGCTTTGTGCCATCTCGAAGAACTTTGTTTACAAGGCAGCAACCTTCTATTCTTCTTTGAGTGACTCCTCACAGGCTGTTTTTACATGGCTCTGCCGGGTGGTGGGTCCGTGGGCACACTGGTGCATGGGTGGGGCATGCACACGGCTGCACACGCATCCCCACTCACCCCCCCACTCATCCGCACCCACGGAGCAACCACCATTTTCACCGGTTGCTCCGTGCATGGGGACGAGATGGGGGGTGAGTGGGGATGCATCTTAGGCGTGCGGGCGTGCGCACGCACCCCCACTCACTGCGGGCATGGGTGCTGCATCGTTCATACAGGGCTCCCCCACCCATGAACACGCAGAAATCTGTCTGTTCATGGGTGGGAGAGGCCCATGTAAAAAGGGCCACATTCTCAGAAATGTCTTACTTATACTATCGTATGTAGGAATTTAGGAAGTAAAGGAATATCTATTCTATCTTGGAAAATCTGCAAATATGGTTCTGAGATTATTATGGCTGCTATTTCACTAACTCTTCTTAACAAAGTTATTGCTAACAGGAATACTGTCTTTAAACCCCCACCCCATTACCAGTTCATTTGCACCCCCTATATAATTAATACACGCTGTCCCGGGGGCACAAATGAAATGGTTATGGGTGGAGGGCAGCGTGAATTGATTTTATAGGGGCGGGGGCGCAAATGAACTAGTTATGGGGTGGGGGCAGCATGAATTGATTATGGGGACACAACTGAACTGGTTGTATATATATATATATATATTTCATGGCATAATGCACTTGATAGGCTGGCTGTATTTTGGGTGTCTCGTGTGTTTGATAGCAGCGCCCTCAGGCCCACCGAATCGGGCGGCACCCCTAGGCTCGCTAGCAGGACACATCTTGATGGGGGCCCATCTTGACTTCTTGGCCAGGGGCCCATTGCACCCTAGCTATGCCCCTGGTCTAGTGTACGTCACTGATCAGTCTGAATGAGTGTATGAGATGAGAGCATGTGCGTATAGTATGTATGTATGAGCGTGTGCATGATCAATTTGAATGAATGTGTGAGATAACAGCATGTGTGTACTGTGCCTGAATGATTGTGTATGTGCTTAGTTAGAATGAGTACGTGAGAGAGGTGAGAGTACATGTGTGAATGAGTGCGTGACCTCTTTGACACGAGATGCACCCACGCAGTGGCATGAGTGGGTGCGTCTCGTATGAAAGCAGTCACTTGTGCGCTCCTGTGTAACACACATCTTCACCCATCACCCCCGCGCAGAGAAACCTGTGAAAAAATAGGTTGCTTATTAACAAAAAAAAATATGATAACTGAAATTACATATGCAGCTTAATTTCAGTTAAATCAAACTATTTTTATTAATGAATAAGAAAAGAAAAATGTATAGATTGGTCTGATATTTAATGAAGTTGCCTTAACATACAATTTACTGTCATGTTAACGTTTAAATATAATTTGTAATGTCACCTTAACAAGCTTCTTAAACCAAAGGTTTTTTGTCTAGGTAATCAGGATTCTGTGGGGCTCCTGGGCCTTGAATTTGGAAGCATAGGCTCTCGAGTCCAGAGCCTCAGCTGCCATGCCGTGGACCTGTACTAGCGAGACACTGAAGGAGATGATCCCAAGCTGTAGCACTTGCATCCCTCTGCCCACAAGGCTCTAAGTGGCTGGCCAGGTTCTGGCCAACTGATAAGCCCAGGAATCCTAAAAAAAATCAACAGAGCAACCTGGCATCTACATGGCTTGCTACTGCTGAGAACTCTAAGCTCCTGATCCTGGCTTCTTGATTTCCTGACTGTGTTCCTCTTCCTCATTCCCTGAGAGCATTCCTGCCCATAGGGGCATAAATAAGCAATGGTTTCCTTGTTGGTATACCTGTCCCTAGCTCTCTCACTGTGATACTGCCTCTGGCTGGCGTTCCTATCCCTGGTTTCCTGATTGTGCTCCTGACCCTGGCTTCCTGGTTGCTGGCCTAGTAAGTCACTGCACCCGGGCGGATCACCTGGTCTTTGACCAGCATGATCTCCAACTACATCTTTGGTACAGCCTGTGATAAAGACAACCCTAATCTCCCCAGTGATTGACCCTGCTCTGCCTGTGACCCTGGGTGTTTGTAAACAAGATGCTACCATGCATGGCCACCCAGTAACCACTCATCCTAATGCACATCTGAAGTATAGGGAAGATTTACTCACGATTCCTATTAGAGGAATTGAAATTGTGGGTTCTTAGTAATAATATATTAGCCGAAGAGCAGGCCTGGTTTCACTTGAATAGATCTATTACTGACAATTGTTTTGTTCTTATGCATTTAATAGATAAATATGTTTCAGTGAAACGAAGGAAATTATTCGTGGCCTTTATAGATTTTTCCAGGGCATTTGATAACATTATTCGCAGGAAGCTGTGGTCTAAGCTAGCAGAGTTAGGTATTAATTCACAACTTCTGGATCTCATCATTGGATTTTAACAGAATTCCCAAGCCGTTGTAAGACTTTATTAGAATGGGAATTATTCAGAGCCTTTTCCCATTTCATCAAGTGTAAGGCAGGGCTGCGTTCTTGCCCCTTTGTTGTTTAATATGTATATTAATGATTTGGTTGTTGTAATGAATGGAGTTAATTCCACTCCACCGAAGATTGCAGACTGACCTTTATCAATTTTGTTGTATGCAAATGAAGTTATCTTAATTTTTCAGACTAAACGTGGGTTACAAAGCTGTTTAGATCATCTAGGCCACTATGGTATTGATAATGACATGACTGTTCATTCTCAAAAAACTCAGACTATATGCTTTTGTGCTAACTCTACTACTCATAAATGGTTTTTAGCGGCACAGACATTGCCCCAAGTGAAAAGCTATACTTATTTGGGAATTTCCTTTAGTGCTTCTGGCTCACGGATACCCCATAAGAAAGCTCTGATGGTCAAAGCAAAAAGTTCTTTAGCTGGGATCCTAAGATTTTATAGAATGTCAGATAGTCTATGTATTCTATCAGTAATGGACATTTTTAAGGCCGAAACACAAGTTCAAATTTTATTTGGGTCAGAATTATGCTTCCATTTTTACAATAATGAGATAGAAATAGCACAAAACAAATGTATAAGGGGAAGAATAGGTGTCCCAAATTCCACTCCAGCTTCTACATTACGCCCAGCAATAGGCCTACACTCTATTACCAGTCAGGCAAAATTGAGGGCTCTTGGTTATTGGGATAGAGTACACAGATATGACTTCCCTTCCTATGCTGGAAAGAGCAATTCCTTCATGAGGGCTGCAAAAAGTTCCAATGGTGGAAAGCTATATCTTCTTTATTATTCAATATTAGTTTCCCCCTGCTTTTTGTTTAAGTTTAGATTTTTTGCAGCCAGTTAAGTTTAAGCAACAAATACTGAATATTGCTGCGCAGAAGGATATAGCTACGAATCCTGCACTGCATGTGGCACCATGGTTTCCTACCAGAAAGTCAGAATTTTGCTTAGAATATTATATTATTCAGATTTCACACTTTCGTTTACATAGAACTTTGACTTTAATCCATTTTCAGACATTTGAATCAGCAGTCACTATTGGCCATTTTTCTAGGATTGAGTAAGGAATAGATTATACCCTTGCTACTTAAAAGTGGTACAACACTTGGAGCATATATTATTTGAATGTTCACTTTACAGCAGTTTGAGAGCAAGCTGGATTGATCCGGTGTTTGAGGGGAAACCCTTTCTTACAGCCTCACAAATACTGGAAATTTTACTGAAGTCTAAAGACCTTTCTGTACTGAAGGATACTGTGTAGTTTTTTCTTTTGGTTTTATGCAAAAAGAAATTTCTTTTTAACTGAATTTGTAGGATTCATTTATGTTTTTGTTTTTAGTTATTTTAACTGAATGGAAATGACTAGTCGCTAATAAAATGAAGTGAAAAATGAAATATTTACTTATAAGGCAGAACAATGTAGATGGCGTTATCTCCCCCTATTTTTACAATGCTTTCTTGATTTTGTTTTTTATGTATTTTTTTTATATCTTATATCTTTTTATCTTTACTTATTTCTTTGTTTTGTATCATTCTTATGGCCGTGGCGAGAGCTAGAGCCAATGCTAATAAAACTGAACTAAACTGAACTGCTCATCTGAAGGTGGAACAGGGAGATGCACGCTTCTATTAATCACGCGGCACCTACACATGGCCACTTACAGGGCACTGCCAAAAAATCTGGAGTGGTCATGGGGTAATGGGCTCCCACGCATTCCGTGCTCAGCTGATATGAACTTGGGTAGCCACTCACACCAGCAGACGGGTCCCCCACTCAGAAGCACTGTGGATGGGGGACACGGCCTTTGCCAAGTCACAGGAACTGGCCGCAAGTGTTGGGGAGCCCCAGCACTCACTGACGAGACATGTCGGTTTCAAAGGCCAGGCCAGCGTGCTCCCCCCTTCCGCATGGTCCATGGTAAGGGAGTGCAAGGCAGCTGCTGTGATAGCCATGCTGGGATCCACTCATTAGAATCCCTCTCCGCTTCCTTCACCTGAGTGGCTGCTCCACAGCTGTGCCTCTCAGAGGCCACAGACTGCCCCCTGCCACAGCCTTGCTCATTTAAAAATATCTTCTGCCTTCAGCTCTCTACCTGGTTCTGGCCAGTCCTGCTGGGAACCTGAGAGGTAGCTAGGAGGCTGCCATGCCCATCTCATTTTAAGAGCAGTCTTGGCTCCACAATTCATGAGTGTTGGTCTTGTTAATATAATACAGGTCTACACACCTACAGCACCTGCAGAAAAGCATGTCAAAGCAGGTTTACAAACCTGGAGCAGAGATTTTACAAACACTAGACACAGATCTTTTGTTCATAATGGGGAACATGAAAGCTAGGACTGGGAATGATAACATGGACCTGTGAGAACCCTATGGGGAAAGAAGGAATATGATTACGATAGGAGCATAGTGAGAGATTGCTTCATTTCTGCACTACTGACAATTCATTTGCAACAAAAAAAGCATTTAAGCATATGTAAGCCTGTAACAAAACATGGATTTCAATTTTCTGATGATGGCACTACAAAACATATGGTCAACTTTACTGGAGTAAGATAATCCTGAAAGACAAACATGCTAGACTGTAGGGTCTAAAGGAGCCTAAATACAGCCTCTGACAGTTGGGCAGTAACGGCTACAGCCGAATCAAATTTAATCCCTGAAGATATGCAAGCCAAGAGTGACTCCAGTGCTGCAGCTCTGAACAGTCGATGATGACTTTTCAGAAGGCCACCAGTGGCCACTCTTTGCCCATTTCTTAGCCTTAGAAGGCGCAACAGTGGAGGAACTCTGAACATAGGAAAGACATAATTAGTGCCATTAGTGAGGTGTTTTGAGGGTAGAGGTTCGTTTGTCCCTCACAAAAGAAAGACTGGGTCATGACTGAGAATGAAAACATATCATGGAAATAGGAAACACAGGTAGACCAAATGAAAGCTGAAGGTTGCCCCAACTAGTAAAAAGATACAGACAGCTCAAGGAGCTAAAGATAATGGTCATAAAGGCTAAGGAAGAAAAGGCAGAGAACTTGAAATGCAGTTTCAAACAATTAATGCAAGACTGTTTCTTTAGGAAGTCACAATACTATTCAAAAAAATATGTCCCTTCACAGCCCTTAAGTTCTGCTGAGAGTGCCCTCTTACAGATACCACCACTGGCCCGGTTTCATACAACATGGGCCCACAGAGAAGCGTTCTCAGTAGCTGCCCCACAGCTTTGGAACTCCCTTCCCTTGGAAGCTCACCTGAGCCCTAGTTTGAATGTCTTCTGGAGGCGGCATAAGACCTTTTTATTTGGCCAGCCATTCAATGGGCATGGGCAGATTGGGTGGGGGACAAAGGGGTCGTTTTAGTTTTGTGGGGTTTTAATTATGTATTTTATATTGGTATTTTATGCATTTATATATAAGAACATTTCTAAATGAGTATAGTGTTTCTGTTCTTGACACCATCAATTTTGACTCAGCAGACCGTAATAACTAAGTAGGAATAAGTCTTGTAAGTATACCTATTAAGGTATTCCACGCTGTAATTCTTGGCCAAATTTTAGGCGGGGGGAAGCAGAATACGATTCATCATGTTTTTAGACCTGGACATTTTACTGTAGATCAGATATTTTTGCCAAATCTTGGGAGACACACACAGAATACAACAAATCTATACATACCAAATCTGCAGTCTATAAACATACTTCAGCATGCACTAGCAATGGATGACACACAGACAGATTGGTTTAAAGTGAAAACTGATACCTGAAAACATTGTGTTCAACTGTCTTGGCAACAGTGGAGCCTCCACAATACTGGAACAAAATAGCAACCACCTTGACTTTACAGATGATGGGGTCATGGTAATGTCTACTGATGAACAAAACCAAGAAGCATCCATTTTCCTGTGCACGACAGCCACAGAATAGGGATTAGAAAATAAATGCGAATGGCAAGCTCAAAAAACAAGCAGCAGGCTAAACTGGTCAGTGTATAGACACTGAACAAGGTAAAAACAGACATGACGCTAACCACCCTTTAATCATCCTTGGTGGTGAGTTATGCATGTTGCAGGGCTGTATTGGTGTCCTATGCAGCCCTACAACATGCATAAATAACCACCAAGGGTGGTTAAAGGGTGGTTAGCATCATGTCTGTTTTCACCGCAAATAAACAGTGGACATTTAAGGAGTCAGTGGTGTAACACAGCATTAAANGACCATCCTCGAAAGCGTGGTTATTTTGCTCACCGCCGGTGGTTCACAGTGGTGAACATCTGGCAGCGAGCAACCAGACGTTACGGGACCATCCACCACCGCAGGGGATTGTCCATGGTTAAGCACGATCTCGTAATGTCTGAAAATACCCTAAGATATGCGTCAGTCCACTCTAGGACTACAATCATCAAAAAGGTCCCAACTGGAGAGATTTCGGAGTGTTGCCCCCATACTAACTGCCTAAAATGACTCTCTATGGAACAGTGAGGGGCATGGACATTTAAGGAGTCAGTGGTGTAACACAGCATTAAAAAAAGTAAATAATCCAGACAATTCCATAATAGATGTAGATGGTGGCTTAAACAGATATGAAAAGGATCTTCTCCTGCATCCAGCCTGACCAAGCGTGCCATTAGAAAATAAAAACAGTATTGTTAACAACAACAATAGGGAAATTATTACAAGAGCGTATTATTTTAAAGCTTCTGGTTATGTTCGTTTCTGTTTATGGACAGACTCTTCTGCCTACATGGAGCCGCAAGTAAGTCAGCATGGATTTGGTCAAGCCAAGAGTTCTTCCTATGTAGAGCAGCTTGCATGATCAGGGCCTAAACTGAGTAAACCAAATCTAAATTTATTTTCAGCATGACTGTATTGGTAAAGTACAACTCCATGCTTACAGTCTAAGAGGAAAAATAAAACACTCCCCTATTTTCCTACTGAGCAAATATCAACATATACATGTAGTAAGTTTAAACAAAGGACATTTTCACATAAGACACTCTCTACCCACTACCCACCCACCACCCACCCACAATACATGTTGCAGGGCTGCAGTGTTGCCCTATGGGTACCGTGTAACATGTATAGTGAGTGGGTGGGTAGTGGGTGGGTGGGTAGTGAGTGTCTTGTGTGAAAATGCCCAAATACTTAAGTGTCTAGACGAATCAAGACCTTAAAGACTTGGGGCCAATGAAATCAATGAAGTTGTGAAGATATAAAGAAGAGCAGAATTGGGCTCCAATCTACCATACCTTTTTATAACAAATGATTTTCCATTGAATGACTGCCCCATCTTAACATTCAAACTATAAGCGGAAGCAATCAAATAAAAGCTTTATTTATTCCAAAGAAGGCTTTTGTTACTGAGCTGAGCTGACATGAAGTTCTAAACATAACCTTGATGCTAAGGGCGACAACTCCACCATGACACTATCATCAGGAAAATACAGCCAGTGTAATCAGAAAGAAAGGTGAACTATGAAGATGAAATTTCCATGCTGCAGAAGGGTCTGGTATACAAAACTATCCCAATTTGCTGGGGCCTTTTATTTCCAAACCCTTCCCTATTGTGAAGAGAGACTGACAGGCAGACAAGGGCCCTTTTCGCACAGACACTCTAACACTGATAAAATGGGTGTTACATTTTATTATACGTGTTGCAGGGCTGCAGGTGTGCTCTATGGGTGCCCTGAAACATGAATAATAAAATGTAACACCCATTTTATCAGTGTTCGTGAGTCTCTGTGAAAATGGCCGAGGAAGGAAACCCTCAGAGTGAAAAGAAGGTGAAGTAATGTGCTAAACGGTATTTTTTTAAAATTAAAATAAGAAATAACAAGCTGTCATGAAAAAAAGTGCTAGTCAAGGTGGTCGTCATTTGACTGAAGGTGAATTGATCCTCAAGAAGCAAAATGAAACTTAACTATGAGCATGGTTTTTGATGAGCCAGTGAAGATGTTAATTTAAAAAATAATTGCAATGAAATTTAGGACAGGTTCTGTGAGCTGTTCAGTGAAAAAATGGAGCAGGGAGTTCTACACTGAATGCTCTGAATATCTCAGTTGAAAATAAATGCCATACTTGACAAACTGCATTTGACCTAATTTCTTGAGCATGAAGAGAGGTGAAGTACTCAACCAACTAAACAGCCTGTTTAAACTAGAAAGACTACAAGAGGAAAAGCCTTTCCTGAGATTGGCCACATACTTAAGTCCCACTTTTCTCTTAAACTGAAATTGGTATATTCTTGTTTCATTAAACCCTAGTATTAATTCTTGCAGTATTTTTGTAGTTTGAGTCCACATCTCTTGCAATAACTCACAAGGTAGTGGCTCTCACTTTACCTGGGTGCAGGTGACAATGTCCTAAAAGAGCACACAATACCCCCAAAAGGAAAGTTAGTTTCCATGAACCATTTTTATATGTGACCAAAAAGGCCCCTTTAGTAGAAACATACGTCAATTAATTTTACCATGGTAGTTGACACATTCAAGCAATTTTAAGTGCTGAAGGACTGAGGTAAATATCTATCCCATAAGCCACACAATGTTGTATGTGGTTTGTGGTTGGAATAAGGCACCACAGGAGAGAGTGTTTATGTGCACTGTATATGTGAGCCCTTACTTGTATTCAGTTATTACAGATTCCGTGGAAACTGACTGCAAAATAATTTCCAGTAAACTGGAATAATCTACCAAAATGCAGTAAAGTTTTCAAGCACAATATCAGACATTGGGAACGTTACTATTCTAGTAAGAGAGGTGGGCTAGAAGTTCTAATCTACTAGTGGCATGATAACTGGATTATTTGAGCATGCTTCAAGATGTGAAAAAATGGCTGCTCGAAACACTATCAATGATGAACACAGAGTAAATTGTAACAGGAAAATGGGCTTGTGTTCCCTGAAGCAGGAAGAATACAACAAGGATGTGGAAGGTAATTTTTCCACCACTTTCTAGGTGACTCCACTTAACAACCACCACCAATATGGTTGACATTTTAACAAACTTCCATTTTAGAGACTGGTAATACTTCAAATGAATGACATAACAAGTGTGCAGGTGGCTACTCTGAGGCTGCTTTTAGATGAGCGTGCGGTGTGCTCATGTGTGGTTTCCAAAATCCCGCGAGACGGGATCAGACGAGACGCTGCTGCGAGTCACGCGCATAGGACGGGGAAGCGCATTCTTTTCAAGCCACGAACTGACCGGGAGTCTGATCGAGGTAGGTCATTCGCGACTTGAAAAGAATGCACTTCCCCGTCCCACGCGCGTGACTCGCGGCAGCGTCTCGTCGGATCCCGTCTCGTGGGATTTTGGAAACCACGCGCGAACGTACCGCGCACTCGTCTAAAAGCGGCCTGAGAATGTCCAGCACCTAGTGTTTGCCTTTGTCTTTCCTGCACCCATTCCCTTTTCACCAAGGCAGAGACTTTCCCCCTTTGAGGTACTATGGCCCTTCCCCAAGACCACCCCCACCCTCAACTCAAGTGCATTGCCAGTGGCCTTACCTCCCCCCCCCCATTTTAGGTGCACCTGTACACACTTCCTTCCCTTCCAATCCCCAGCCCCCAAAGCAGTGTATCACTATGCCATACCATAATTCTCCACTCACACACACCCATACATCCAAAGCAGCATGTTGAGGAGAGGGGGAAGCATGCATAGAGAGGTGGAAGCATGCCTAGGATCTGGCTGTGGTGGACTGGGCAGTGGTAGCGGTGCTGGTTGTTGCTTGGTTTTTGTGAGTAATCCTCCAGAAGTCATTTTGAAGAATGCAATGGCTGGGAAACAACATGGTGCTCGCATGTGGAGGGTGCATGCAACTTAATTCATGGGACATAGACACGTGGGTGTATATTAGCCCACATTCACCCCCATGGCAGACTATGCATGCTCTGGGATCCCACCAAAAGTTCCCTTTTGTTGCCTTTTGGTTGCCTGGATTAGAGTGACAAAGGAACAGCAAAAACTGGTTCTCTGTATAAAAGTGTAATACTAAACTTTGATGAAAGGCAGGCATCTAAAAACAAACAATTGATATATTGGGTCAGACTTAGAGGTGAAATAAATATTTTAAATGAATATATTATCCATTGAATTTGGTTGCTCCAAGTGAACTAGGTATTTTTCAATTCTATTTATTCAATTCAATCTGATTTGTCCTACTCTGATTGGATAGCCAAATTGACTATTTTGGTTTGGTTTGTTCCGTTATTTGGCTTATTGTGCATGTACATTAGCATTAAACAATGCCAAAAAGAACAACAAAATAATCAACCAAAATAAATAAACTGAACAAACTAAACAAACAATGGTTGTTCCTGGGTTTATACCAGGGATAGGCAAAGTTTCCAAACCCATACCATCGTTTTCATTTCATTAGGAGCCCCGAGACACTGAACGCTTTTCCCAGTCCCGGGAACTGGGCAGCATGGCTTCCCCAAACACTTCTTCCTCGCATCAAAACCCCAGCTCCCAGGTGGTCCAGTGAGATCAGAAAGCAGCTATGGTGGCTAAAGACACACCACTCCTGCTCCCATGCCCCTCAAAAGCCTCCAGCAGTAGCACCAGTGGAAATGGCAACTTGGCTTCTCTGGCTCATGAGGGAGCCCCATGGACACACCTCTAGGCAGCCACTTCTGGCAGAGCCACAGTACAAGTGCCGAAGAGCTACAGGCGGCTCTCCAGTCACCATTTGCCCACCTCTACGTTATGCAGTAGCACTGTAATATTTTCTGTTTCTTTGCATCCCTTTTCTGAGTTCTTAACATTCTTTGTCTTTTGGAGTATTGCTGCAAAGTGAGTGGATGTTTTCAGGAAACTATATACAATCACTCCAAGGTCTCTTTCCTGTGCAGTAACAGTAAATGTAGAACACAATATTGTGTATGTATAGTTAGGATTGCCTCTGGAAAATACTCAGACTTGGGCTTTTCTTTTGGGCCAAGCCTTTAGCAGGCAAGGATAGGGTTTTTGTGGGAGATGGGGGGCTTCAAGGAGGCTGGGGTGATGATTCGGGGGATTTTAATATATTTTTATGTATTTACTATACGGTTCTTATTTTGTAAGCCACCCTGAGTCTTGTGGGGATGGACAGTATAAGTGCAAATAATTGGAAAAAAGGCCTTTAGATCCCCTGTTGTTTCACATTCAAAATATTTATGAGGATGAATTAGGAGTAGAATATCAAATCAACATTGTATCTACCAGTCAACAGAAAGACTGGTGAAAGTTCTAATTCCAGTGCACTCCCAGAAATTAATTCCAATGCGCTGCCACCCGGACTTCATACCCATAAGTCATACTACACATCACAATAAATATCTATTGGGAAAGCTCATGGATTAAGAAAATAATTCCTAAGTAAACTGGGAGCTGGAGATAGGTGAGGGTGAGGGCAGGCTAGCAGAACTTCAACTTACACTCCAGCCTTGCATGGTCTGTGAACAGGCTGATCCACATAGAAAGATTAAGGGTACAAACCTGCAGCTGTTAGGCACCAGCAGTAACAACTTTGTGTGGTGTGAAGTGAAGGGGATTTGTGTCAATTCAAAAAGCTTGTGCAGTAAAAGTTGTGCATAACTGTGTGCAGTGGTGCAAAGGGACATGAATAAAAGCCTGAAGATGAAACTGAGAGGCAAATTTATGGAAAACATAACGATACACTTCTTAAGACTGCGATCTGTAGGCTGTGGAATAATTTCACCATTTCAAAGAAAATAAAGCAGAAATCCAGGCAATAAGATTTCTAAAACTAAAAAAGAGGGCAAAATGGGTGAAGAGACAATGCAGAAGAGAATAAAAGATAGAAAATAATCATTCAGTCTCATTAAACTGTAAATCAGGACGACTGAAATATCATGGTTTGAACATTTCCTTCTTCATTAGAGTGTATTTTAATAGACATCCAACCAATTATGCTCAAACTAATTCCCAGAACACTGTGGGAATGTAGCTACTTTCTGAAGTTCTTTCAGATTAATGAACTGCATTATTATTTCATTAAAAGCTGCAGTATGCTTTTTGAGATATACAAAATGAAAAAAAAAAACTGAACAGAACTGAACTGAACAGAAAAGTACTCTCCAAAAAGCCTCCAGCTTCCTTAATGAGTTTCTCTTTTTTCTTATCTTCAGGGAGCCTCATCTATCTTTATTTTTAAAAATGTATACTACAAAGCTTTTCCAAATGCTACATTCCTAGCACATAACCAAGTGAAATAAAGTGAGGTAGAATATGTTGTATATAAGTGTCAAATACAGGTAAGGTGACCCAAATTACAAAAGAAATTCATATTATTTTAAGACACTCCTGCTGTGCTTTTATTTCTGCACAATGTTTTGTAGGATTGCTTTTTAGGGGAAAAAAGGCTGAACACCATATCTGTCTAAGTCAAAGAACTTCAGTAACTCTTTTGAGATCTGAAAAACCTTAGCTAGTGCTAATTTATTTCCAATTTAAATGCTCAGTTCCCAAACAAAAAGATTTTTTAATTAGTGATGGAAGTCGTAATTCTCTTAAATTAATTTAAGTTTTTGTTTACTATCTGTGAATTATAAATATATCATGCCTGTTGTTTCATCTATGGAAAGGTCTTTTTGTATCTAGAAGAAATGTCACATTGATAACACTTCCTTGAAATGTCATACTCATTTCTTAGTCTGAAAGATTTTTGTAACATTAAACATGCATTAGTCAGTATGGTCTATAAAGAACATGAGCATCAAATTCCCTATTGTTTTAATATTTTTCTTGGCAGTAGGATAATTAGAGGAAAGACTACCTTATTTTTTCCTCTCTGTAATTTAGTTAAAACCTTTCTTCTTAACTCCTACTGTCCTCATGGCTCGAAGGACCAGTCAATGATTCTGTCTGGAGTTGAGGCTAACGATTCTCTATGAATAATCATATACTGAAACAGAGCTGAACACCATTCCCTTTGCCAGTATATTTTTTAAAAAGAATTACCATTGGGAAACTCAAAGGCTACAGTAGCAAAATGAAAGAAAAAAAGCGGAGAGAGGTACAAATATCTTTTTTGCAAGCTGCTGTTAAGGCTGTAAATCAGTCTCCAAAACCCAGAGCAGGGCCCAGGGAATAGAGCCTTATTTTAACATTTCCGTCATTTGCCTCTTACACCTATCCCATCCTCCTCCCCCCTCCCGCCTTTTTTTAAAGGGTGGAGAGGAAAGGGGGAGGAAGGATCAGAAATTAAAAAAAGATAGTTTAGTTTATTAAGATCTCTCTTGTAAGTATGGCCCATTTCACACGAGACACCCCCCCACACACCCACACCCACATGTGGGAATGGGTGGGGGGCACCTGCCACGGTAGGTAGGTGTGGGTGCGTGCGTGCTCCTGCACTCCACCCATCACCCACACACGTAGCCATTGGCCAAAACAGCAATGGCTCCATGCGTGGAGATGGGTGTGTGTCCGTGTAACAGCCGCCCACGTGCTGCACCCACACCGCAGCGCACCCCCCACATCCATTCCCACCCCCCTGCACTGCGGCGCGTCTGAAAAGGGCATATAAGCAAGTTACTTTCAAACAATTTAAATTGTAGTGAACACATCACAAGCAAGATTTAAAAACCCACATTAGGCTTAATTTTTTAATAGAAGCAAAAGCATTTGAACAAAAATTACTGTTATTGTTCACACCGTTGGGTACTTTCAGCACATACAAAAAGTTTTTTTAAATCATCAACTTACTATCCGAGCTCAATAAAAATCTAATGTGTATGAGGGCCCTGGTCATCAGGGTTTTTTTTAAACCAAGGACCCCAATGGCTACTATTGAATTCTGGTGCCAATCCTGCAGAATTAAGATATCAGTTCCCCGCCTCAGTATGTTCAGATGAAGATTACAACAATAATATATCTAATGTTCATAGCAATAAAACACTGGAAGATGAAACTGGATGAGAGAAAAGGCAAACTGGATGTTATTAATACTCAGCTGGATAATCAAAACAAGTGACCTCATCCAAATCTGGGATATCCAGGACAAAAAAAGGTTTAAAGCTACCTCCATCCTATAAAGTGGATATGGCACCTGATTAAATGTTAGTAGTGCAACAGTATGAAAAGTTTTAAAGTGAACTTTGATTTCACCGTAATACAAAGGATGTGCTTAATAATTAAGTTCAATTATTTCCCGATAACGTCTAGGTTTATAGCTCTATTTTGCTGACACCTGTAGCTCCAAGGCACTGCTACGTGTATGAAACCCTGTGGGAGCTGGATGAAACTCTAGAGCAGCAGCAGCTGATCCAGAGAGAAAGCTGTGCATAGAACTCTGCTGCCTTGTCTCTCTCCATGTCCTTAGCACTAGCAGGAAACAACATATTAGACATTCTTTCTTCATTAGTAAATCATTAGTTTTCAAACAAATTCTTCCTTCATATTACAGAGGAGATGGGAAGTCATACTCAGCATGCAATTATTAGGCTTGTGGTTTGTACAGATGCTGGCGAAAGGGTGCAACATCACATTTCTAACAGCTGTTACCCTCCTGTTACCACTCCTATATGAGGTGGGTGCAGTCTTACTCAGATTCATGGAGGGGCATAGGCAAATCCCACCCATCTGACAACACTACTTACTAGAGCTAGAGTGTGGTCACGACGTTGGTCCCACTACTGAAGCACCAATAGGACCACGGCCTTACAAAGCAAAAGAAAGAATGGCAATATACTTATTTGAAAAAGTACAACAGAGGGAAGATGAAAAAGGACAATTTTAACTAGTGACTGTAAAAGCTCCCACCATACAAGTCACCTTCCTAAATACTGACTAAGAATATCCTATTTTACACTCTCCTGATCTGTACAAAGCTTTCTATGTGCAAGGGAACTGAACCTCCTGTCCCCTCATAAGCGCGGGGTTCCTCCCGCCGCTCACAGTACAGGGCAGCTCTTCTCCCACAACACGGGTCTACCCCGTATACCTTGGACGCAGCCCTCTGGCTGTGGGCCGGGCTGTTCCCGCACCTCTCCCCCTGTCAGGATGGGTGCCACGCTACTGAGGCATCCTCCCACCTCCCACATGTAGAATGGCACCCGTGTGACCAATCCCCCAACGTGCGTGATGTCCCGGGTGTGACTGGGGTCCGCCGCCTGGCTGGCCCCGACCCCCAGTGGTCGCACTCCCCTTCGCACCTACAATCGTCCTAATGCTCACCCTCCGCATGTTCGAGGTTGCGCTGTGGGCCAAGTCCACTGCTGCTGCTGCTCCCTGTCCCCCAGCATCTTCTCTGGACTGTCTCCAGGCTGTCAAGGCCTGCATCCCTTCCTTCAGCGATTCTATCTGTGCTTCTTGGCTTTGTGATAATTCTTCACTCGTTCGGCTGGGCCTGGGCTCATCATCCCTGTAACAAGATGGTAGCACCCGGCGATGCCCTTACCCCTGTCGTTGAAATCCCTCCCCACTGAAAGGGGTAGTGCAAAGCTCGGCCTCCACACCCATATCAGCCGCCCCCCCCAGTATTGTGTTCTCCTACCCTTGCTTGGGCATCCTCTAGTTCTTCGAATTGGGCCTGATATTCTGCCAGTTGTGCCTGCGTGGCCTCCAGGATGGCTCCAGCCTGCTCCTCTCCGCTCCGACCCCCCCGCGCAGAGCGCTTGGGAGGGGGGGCTTTGGGGTGGCCTTAGTCATGGCAGGCCACTGGGCTCTACGCTTTTTTGGTGGCATCCTGCCTCTGTTACTGGTGGGGCCTACTCCCCCCCCAGGGCCTACACCCCTCGCTTTCCCGGAGGTGGCTTATATGTGGGGGATCCCCCCTTTCCCACTTGGCCTGTGGCTCGACATAAAAAACCCTGTCTCCCCCCCTCTGTGCTGGGTGGCCCTCCCCCAACCCGTCTTGAGCACAACAAAGGGCTCGCTTCACTCGAAGAACCCCCCCCCCCCAGCCCTGACCCAAAGGCCGGATCCTTTCCCGCGGCTCCACCGCCAGTCTCAAGCCCTTTGGGCGGGCACGCGTCAGTTTGGGGGGGGGGGAAGTGTGGGGGCCGAGGGAACTTCACCCTACGCCAGTCCGCAGGCTGGGACTCTCCATGTGGCTCCAGCCATGACCAGAAGGCTCAAACCACCGGGGAGAGCCGGCACCCACCACAGGGCTGACTATGCCAGGCCCGATCCTGTCTGAGGGCTCGTTAGGCCCCCGCTCGGCGCCGCTCTACCTGCCCTGCGCGACCTTCCTTACTCGCTGCCCGAACTGCAATGAAGCGGGCGAGCAAGGAAAACTAAAATGGCACCCGGGAGTCCCAGCTCCTGCGAGAGTCCCGGGTGCCCTCCTCCATTGCCAGGCGACCACTCACTCTCTCCCGGCTACCCAATGCCGCTGGAAGCAGCACTCATGTGTCCTCGTCCCCTTCTCCTCCCAAGGCGGGGAGGGGGGTGCCAAAACCCCACCGCATCTATCGCGGAGGGGTAGTTCTAGAGCTAGAGTGCGGTCACCACGTTGATCCCACTACTGAAGCACCAATAGGACCACGGCCTTACAAAGCAAAAGAAAGAATGGCAATGTACTTATTTTAAAAAGTACAATAGAGAGAAGATGAAAAGGGACAATTTTAACTAGTGACTGTAAAAGCTCCCACCATACAAGTCACCTTCCTAAATACTGAATATCCTATTTTACACTCTCCTGATCTGTACAAAACTTTTTATGTGCAAGGGAACTGAACCTCCTGTCCCCTCATTTACACCCCCAGATTCTATCACCATAAATGCTCTTCTCCACAAATCAGGGTGTTATAAGAGCAGCACTCCAATTATGCAACATGCTCCCTCCATTCAGAATCGTTTCATTCCTTCTTTCTAGGAATTCCATTTGTTCTTTCCTGAGGCAACTAAAATATCTGGAGGGCCAGGTTGAAAAGTTCCACTGCTCTTCCTTCCCTAAGGCTGCTACACTCAAACTGGTTCAGTCCGCTTTTAACTTAAAAGCACCAAACCACATCGGCTGTTTCCATGAGATTTCAAACTTCAGATTATCCCCCTATCTGACTTTGATCCAGAACTAGTGGAAAAGGTCTGAATTTGGTGCTCAGGATATGAATAACCACCACAGTACAAACCAATGATGTGCAGTTCTGAAGTTTGGGATTGAGTCCATTCCCATAGAAACATTTTTTTTCAGCCTAAACTATCTAAAAAGAAGCTTTTTCTTATGACTATGCTATTGCAGCCACATGGTAATTGTTGACGCACCCCAATAAGGCACAGAGACCTTCGTTGGTTTCAAAACTGGTCGCACTCCTTTATTGACTCAAATTCAAACGAGGCTGGTGGGGTAATTGCACATGCAATTTGGATCAAGTATGCTATGCTAATAAACTTATTAACTTTGATGCCGACGTGGATGTGCCCTTCAGCGTCGGCATCTTTAACCGTCAACCTCCCCTTTTCGACAGCACCCTGGCTCTGGCCGAAAAAGGGGATAAGCCCAACTTTGGGCACGAGTAAGGAGGTTGGTGTTCGCAGGCCAGTGGACAGCACATGTCCTTTCTGACATCACTGCGACACGCCTCCCAGGGGTCATGACCCCAGCGTGTGCTGTGCCCGCATCACTCTGGTTATCACATCCCCATCTCTTAAGGAGAGGACTCTTCCTATGCTATTCCTATCCTATTTAGCCTACTATAGCATACTGGATCCCTGCAGAGTGCGACAATTAATTACCCTGAACAATTTCTTACCTTAGATAACCTCATCCAAATGAATCATTCTCCCTTATTGTACAAATTACCCTATTTAACATATACTCCAATGATTCAACTGTAACGTAATTAAAGCCAATACTTGTAATATGAACAAAAACCAATTAAATAGAATAAAACAATTAGCCAAAACATTTTTGTTCCTATTTAAGCCTACTCTGCACTGTAGAGGAGGCAAAACAAGTGGTCCTCGTAAATAGGCTACCCACCAAAATTCCTCCTTAGTCCCCTAATAGCAACCAGTCTAAAGACCACAGTACTAGAGGTGAGGTGGGTGGGGCTGCTCAATCGATCTTCAGCCACCGAATGCTGCGCTGCAGCCTCTGAGTGGCTCTGCCCTTCCTAACAAGGGCGGGCCAGTCGTTCACTCAATGCTTTGCGCCCTTCGCACGATTCGGCTGCCACAGCAACCCGCTTTTTTCAGGCAAGGCAGCATTCTAGAATGCTCCCTGCCGCGGCCATCCCTCTGTGCCTCTTTCTTGGGGCACAACAAATTCCCTGTCACCGCCATGGCGGTGGCAAAGGGAACTTGTCAATGCACCCCAATAAGACACAGAGACCTTCGTTGGTTTCAAAACTGGACGCACTCCTTTATTGACTCAAATTCAAACGAGGCTGGTGGGGTATTTGCACATGCAATTTGGATCCAGGATGCTATGCTAATAAACTTATTAGCTTTGATGTCGACGTGGATGTGCCCTCCAGTTTCGGCATCTTTAACCGTCAACCTCCCCTTTTCGACAGCACCCTGGCTCGGGCCGAAAAAGGGGATAGGCCCAACTTTGGGCGTGAGTAAGGAGGTTGGTGTTCACAGGCCAGTGGACAGCGCATGTCCTTTCTGACGTCACTGCAACACGCCTCCCAGGGGTCATGACCCCCGCGTGTGCTGTGCCCGCATCACTCTGGTTATCACACCCCCATCTCTGCTATTCTTATCCTATTTAGCCTACTATAGCATACTGGATCCCTGCCACAAAGGGGGGAGACAACTGTTTTCCCCCAGTCCCCACCGCCTCTATAATTGCAATCCTCTCAGATGTTCAGCCAATGACATCAAATATAATTCGTTCCCTGCC
>QEPC01002135.1:634203-665394 GCA_003113815.1 Sphenodon punctatus | reverse complement strand
CCAAAGCACCTCCCCTGTCCTCACTCCCCCGTGCCCCAAACCCCCCAGGCACAATTGCCCCGAGCCCCGCTCAGGGAAGAGGCAGCAACCAGCGCTCCTCTTCAAAGCAGTCCCAGCCCTCTCCATAGGCTAACATGGCGTTTTCCACAACCCCATAACTTTAAAACTACTATTCAGATTTACAAATAAACCCTCAAAAGGCACCCCCTGGCAGCTTTTTTTAATTTTCCAAAAGGCTAATTCCTCCTCCCCACCAACACTCAATCCCTCTACCCTGCCCAGATTGAGACTGTCTGACTAAATGAAAAATCAGGATTGAGAGTGCAGTTTCCAAACTGTGATATCTCAGCTATTGTCCAACATGTTCAGTTGACATTTTCACAGCATGAACCGGTTACCCCAGTGATACTCCACAACAAATTTCACAGTCCTAACTTTGATCATGCAAATTTTAGAATAAAATAGAAAGTTGGGGCTTTATAATGTAGCATGCAACACACCTTAATTATTAGAGCGCTCTCACACTCCAATAACACAATGGCAGAATACAAATGTAACCTCTTACCCAGCAGAGCCAAGGCTGGGTTTCTGTAATCTGGAACTAGAAATAACCCTTGAGCAGCTGCACCTGGATGGACCTGTAGGCAGGCATTCTTCCTTAAAGAAACAGTGTTCTGGGAAGAGGGAGATGTGACCTCTGACCTGGGAAAGCAGAGAGCTGTGAGGAGAAGGACTAAGTCAAGGAGAGAGAGCCCTCAGCCAGTAGGCCAGAGAGGAGTGGGAGACCTCTCCATCTCTCCCAGGCTAAAGTGCAGCCAGCTGGAAGGGACAGTGATGGAGTTGGACTGAGCCTGCTCTAGGGACATCAGGAAACATGTTTGTAATGCTCTCCAGTTCTTGAGTCAGTGGTCTGGACAAGGTCACTGATAAATGGATGAAGCAGATAACATTTCTGCCCAGCTGCAGGGGTTGCTTGCTGTCTCTGAAAACTGTTTACTAGACACATATTTTTCATGTTTCTCCTCCCCTATGCCGTTCCCTCACTCCTATCATTCCCATTTCGTAAATAAAGTCCATATTGTTTGTTTATGTAATCCAGTTATGAGAGGTACTTGGCAAGGGTCTAGTAAGGTACGAGACAGAAGGAACAGACATGAAATTGATAAAGAGTTCCTGAACTTTTACCCCAAAAGTCAGGTGGAGGCACTATCCATTAGCTGATGAGGACCCAGACTCCTGACACCAGGCGTTCATGCACACATGAGACGTTGCCCCATTTTCACCCCCATTAGCCCTGATTTCATCTGCTTGAGAGTCATGGGGCCACCAGATGCGAGATTGCTCTACACGATATCATCACCAGAAACGTGGAGCACACCGTGCGGGCAATTCCAGGCAAATACAGGGCAACGTGCTACCCCAGAGCTGCCTCCTGTGTTTTGGGAGGGCCATGGGACCGCTCATGTGGTCATCGCATGCAGCACCATCAGAGTCACGGTCAGCAGCCCAGGGTGTCCAAGGAGTGACCATAACTCTATGGTGGGGTTGGGAGCACGGGTAAACCATGGCAGGGAGGAACACCTGCCCATTTGGTGTGGTCCCACATGGAGGGGGGGGGGGAAGAGGGGGTCATGGAGCAACCAGGGTTCCAGGAGGCTTCCCTCTCATGTGTTAATACCCACCCTCTTCACAGATAGAGGGACATGGGTGAGGACTTCTGTGTGCATTCAAGCAAGTGTTGCCAGCACGAGACCACCCTTACACATACATGCTGATGAGCATTCATCACATCACATCCTATTGATGTCAAAATCACCATTCCTATTCTCACGAACACTCTTGTAGTGTTTAGAGGATTCTTATGGAGTCTGGTGACAGCTTGAGAAACTGAAATTGATAATTTCAATTAATTAAAGAAACATGTATTGTTTATTAGTAGTTTTACAAGACTGTATAGAGAGAATGTCTCTTTTGTTGCCTGTTGACAATTTCCCATTTCAGGGTAAGCAATGCATATCAACTTCTGCCTGGCTGGGCTAAGCAGAGCTGATTTAACCAGCAAGATTCTTAAAGAGACAAGCAATGGGACACTCAATTCTTCTGGTGACAGCAACAACCACCATCTATCCCCACCCCCCAAAGTGTGGGTTGTATCCCCAATGGAGGTCTCACCATTTGCAGATGGGGTCACAATCCCAACTGATATGCGATATACGTTGCATGTCTTTGTTGCTCTCTGGAGTCATGAGAGAATGTTTAAATCTCAAAGTAGGGGTCACACAGGCAAAGGTTTGGGAACCACTTCTCTAACCTTCATCAGGCTATGGTGATGCATTTCCGGGGCTTGAGCCACATGTCTGTTTTTTTCACTGGTGTCTTTCTAAAGCAGACTTTCCAAGCTAGGATTAATGAAAATTACTAAAAGAATTTAATTACTACCATGGTCCACTAATACTGAAGTAGGAAGAGAACAAGGACAGGAAGATGAAGATGAAGATGACATTCTGGCTGATAATTCAGCAGCGTGTACGGTGTAGAACCTCGTATACTATAATGGCCTAAGGCTGCTGCGATATCATGTTGACAGTATCTCACAGGATCTTGATGCAGCCAGGCAGTCAATGGAGAAGATGGCTGTGACTGCTAAGCTCAGATGGTTTCATTTAGACAGTACAGCTCTAGCTATTCAATAAGGTGGAGGCCTCACACTCCCCGAAAACTTGCTATGTGCTCTCTCTCTCAGTGAGCGAAAGAATGTGTGAATATTTGTGTGTTCTGAACAAACATTCACAGAAGGAGCACAGTTAAAGAATGTCACTAGCCAAAATGAATTCTGTGAAACTCTGTGCTATCTTGATGAGGCAACCTGTCTAATTGCTTTTCTCAAGAACAGAAAATTCTATTTTATTTGTCAGTTTTCAGCAATTGTCCTTGATGTATAAGATACAGTCTTCCAGAATAGAATGTTGTTGTTTTTTAAAAAGACCATGAACACAGAAAAGTGGATGTTTTTCCCTGATGATATTAACTCTAGAACTTTGAGAAGTGTTTCAAGTTAAAATAAATTTGCCCTATTCTTTCCATCTCTAATAATGAATTCTAACTCACGTCACAGCTGTAACTGACAGAGGCACATGCTGCATATATCATAGCTCAGCTGCCTGTAGACAAATATAATGATACTAGTAGATTACATTTTGCTTCTTCAGGGGAGGGGGGGAGGAAAATGAAGAGAAAGGGGTACAACAGGGACTAGAACTCTACCTCTCCACTGTAGAACACTGCCAAGGTCAACACTTCTATTATCAATACTGCTACTCTTCAAGAAATGGTAACCTCAGATCCCATACTTTGAAGGAGGGGGAAATGTTGGAATTAGGAGGTAACTGAAGGCAGCTGCACTGAAACATTTATAGAAATTCTTTATTTAAAAACCTGCAAATCCTTTGCAATAGTCACTTATTTACTTCCTATGGAGTCATGCTCAATTTAAAAATTTGTGAAGACAATCAGTTTGGTGAGTACTTTCCCCCTATTTAGATAGCTGGAGGCAGGGGACATTGTAAATAAAAGTGCGAGATATTGTGACAATAAGTACTTTGCAAAGAGCTAACCACGTACTCCACTAATCTCAAATATTGATAGCCAAAACACTAGAGTTGAAGATCAGTAAATGCTGGGTCTTTTCCATTGCACTTTCAATATTGTAGGAATTGAACTATTTAAATTAAATAAATGTTTTTGACAATATATACAGTTCATTCAAACTATAGTCCAGTAGTCTATCCAAGCAACAAAAAAGCACATTATTTCTGTATTACAGATGTGGGTTTGATTTAATTTTCGTCATTGCTTTATAATGTTTTTTGACATTTACTAGTAAGTTTGCTTTCCAATGTTTTTGAATTTTCATAGACTTTGATTTGTTAATTTACCATGGTTTTTATTTAGGATGTAAAATAACTCTTTGCCATAACTGTCAGTTTGCAACATTAAATTTAAGCTAGGATGTTTTCCACTAATGTTAGAATTCATTCATTATAAAGAAGATCTTGCTATTCTTCTTGGAGTTTATTATGAAGGTAAAGAAAGGTGTGCAACATGAAATTACATTATTTATGGATTCTGTGAAAGAATAAAGTGTAAAGGTGGGCATCGGATCCACAAGTGGTGATTTTGGTACCTCTTTCTTATAATACCTATGTGTAGAGAAAGTAAGGTTGCTGTGCCTGGGGAAAAGCACTTTTTGAAGAATGCTAGAAGAAAATTGTACGTTACTTTCTTATTAACTGCTGAATTCCTGCCTGAAATACTGTATGTCTAATAGTTCTTTAACTTTATAGTGTTTTATCATCAGATACGCGAAACATCACAGGACGCAGCTTGATAGAATTTTATGAAGCCATGCTGGGTGTTAACAGATGAGAGATTAGCCCTCTGGAGTCCGTGGTCGCTTTGTGGCGCCTACGCGGAGTCAGTACTCACAGGCTGCGCATGACAAAATGGACAGACTGGCAGGCGCCATGCCCCATCCACCCCCTCTCCCCCACTAAGATGCAGTCGCTCCCCGGACCACACTAGGTGCTCTTCCCAAAACTCTGTGACCCTGCACACGTGCAGAGGCTGCACACACCCTAACAGACAGGAGGCAGCCACATGGGGCACATTTGCCTGCATTAGTCAGCATTCGTCTGCATGGCAGACTCCAAATCCACCAGAACATTGCCATGAATGGGGGTGCAGGAAAACATCTGGCGACCACCTAACAGACAGGCAGGTGACCACTAAGACTGAAACAAGAAGAAATGTTGCTGCTTGTGAAAATTTTCATTAGTTCACATATCAGTTCTCAGACCCGGTACCAACTCTCAATAAACTAAAGAACTATTTAAAAAAAAAAAAAAGATTTTAAACTTTTTGAAACTCACTGTGAGCTGCAGAGGAGCCTTCACTTCTTCGGGAGGAGGGGTGGCCCAAAGATAAGCTGACTGGCGCTGAGTCCAGGTGCAGCCGTGAGCTCTGCACAGCTAGATTGTTAATTTACTGCACCATGCTGGGAGCTTGGGGGCGAGAAGCTGGCCCAGCTCCAGTCCAGGCAGCGGTTTGGAGGGTTCTAGCCGCCTGGCCAACAAGAAAGGTTTGCCAGCCAGCATATCACACGGTGGGAGCTCAGGGGGTTCAAGGATCCAGGCCCAACCCCAGGCCAGGGACAGGGAGTGGGAAAATAAGCTGGAGGAGGTTGTTTAAACTACATGCTACTCCTACCAGCCTCGCATAGCCAGAACCAGTGCAAAGGCTGCTGGGGTTTGTAGTTCCCAACCCCTGCGCTACCTGGTCCAGGGCTGGCCCAGCTCTTTGGGACCCCCAAGTTCCCAGCATGGTGTACTAGCCAGCAAGCTGATTTGGGGGGGGGGGAGGAAAGGAGCCCCCCAAGTGGAAGAGGCTTCTGCGCTGCCTTGGCCAGGGCGGTGCTGGCTTCTTGGGAGCCTGAGTTCCCTGCACAGTGTGGTGAAATCAACAAACTGGCTGTGCAGAGCTAATAGCTCCTCCTGGACTCAGCACCAGCCAGCTGATCTTCAGGCTAATATGCTCCTTCCTCCCAGAAGACACGGAGGCTCCCATGCCCCCCAGGATAGAGGCCAAGCTGACCCCCTCGGAGCTCACAAAATTTTAAAAAATTATTTGCTGTTTCTTGTCAAGAATCACAGTGAGATGCTGCTGGTTCTTGGTTCATTCTCAGTCCCCAGGATGAACTGAGATTCTCATTGGGAATGAGAAAAAAAACAACCCTCAAGTTTTGGCCCTAGTGACCACTCATCCAGAGGGTACTAATCTGGGCTACTGTCTCATATGTTTTCACCCACTGGTTAACACCAGCTAAGGATCAGGTGCATGGTTCTTAAACAGAGGTAACGGTAGCCAAGTTAATGTTTTTATTTGGTTGGGCAAAATTCCCAACCCCAACAACTACATATCAATATCATCATATGGCCAAGAGCCACAAGAGATACACATGCAGAAGCATGCACTCACACACATTCATGCACACACAGCCATCTCCTGCTACATGACTGGATGTCGAAGCCAGTGCTTTATGTTCTGGCTGCTGAAATTCTAAGGAGCAGCTGCGATTTAGCTGCTGAGACTTTGGTGCAACTGAAGACAGAAGCAGGAGGGCTATAAAGGCAGCACAAAGGCTTAGAACCAGCCCTGGCCAACAGCCACATTTGAACTGCACAAAAGCTACATATAGTCCCAAGCCACAGTTTGCCCACTCCTGCTTTATATTCTTCCTTATAATTTCTTCCAGAAATCCCAGCCCAATTCAGTGACTCCATCTGAAGTATACAGTCACTGTTTCAAACTGTTGGAGGAAGCTATTTTACAGTGTGACTGAACCTCCCTGATCTTGCCTCTCAATCAGTAATTATACCAGCAACTTGCAGACAGGCATCTGACCCAATACTGACGGCTCATCACAATTTGCAGTGTCAGTTGACTAACGAAAACTAATGAAGCAGAAGGTAGAGAGGAGTGAAGGAAAATTCATATGTTGGCAGAAAATGCCATGCTTATACTCACTAAATTGTATACAAGAGTGGTCTGTATGATTGCATTGTTATGAAATGACAGTTTAAAGCAAAAGGAAAACATCTACAAACATGCACATTTTCCTATTCTTCTCTGAACAGCTGATAACTATGTAGCCCTCTCAACATGGCAGTCAGCAATTTTCACATTTGGTTCACTATAAAAAGCATGCAAATGAATTTTACTACTAAATAAAATGTGTTATTCTGATCATATCCAACTTAACAAACCTTCAATCTATAGTGAGATTTATGCACAGACAGACCTTTAATTGGAAGGTTCAATAAACCCTGAAGACTTTATGACAAATTCTGTCCTTCTTTACAAATGGGCAGCACACAATGGACTGTGCTAAGAGCAAAATTTAAATGTGTATGGAAGGATTATCCTTGCATCAACAAAATATAACCACCTCTGCTTTAAAATAGAGCAGTTACTTAACAATAAGAAATACACT
This sequence comes from Sphenodon punctatus, assembly GCA_003113815.1. Taxonomy (NCBI): domain Eukaryota; kingdom Metazoa; phylum Chordata; class Lepidosauria; order Sphenodontia; family Sphenodontidae; genus Sphenodon; species Sphenodon punctatus. The sequence goes on along the minus strand of QEPC01002135.1, from coordinate 658,346 downwards.
GCAAAACATTACCCTATTTGGTGTCTGTCCCTCTCACTAGCCTCCAGGCAGGTATTGAGTGAGATGCTTGTTGACTGGAAGGCCCCTGGCCCTGGTTTGATGCTGTTTAACGCAAGGTCGGTTGCAAATAAGTCAACAATGGTCCAGGAATTAATCCTGGACCAGGCAGCCGACCTTGTGTGTATTACGGAGACCTGGCTGGACACTGACATCACTTTTAGACGAGGCGCTGGAAAGTGCCTCCTGAGCCACGCATTAAGAGAGAAGCCATGCCGCGCTGATGGAACTGACGTTCTCCCTGTTGCCGGCAACGGCGACGGCCGGAGATGCGGCACTGTGCAGAGGCACGTTCTAGAGACCTGAAAATTGAGGTCTCTAGAATACGCCTCTGCACAGTGCCGCGTTGCCGGCAACGGGGAGAATGTAACTTCCAGCAGTGCGGCGTGGCTTCTCTCTTAACACGTGGCTCAGGAGGCGCTTTCCAGATCCTCGTCTAAAAGCGGTGAGAGTCAGGGCTTATCTTGGCTGATCTTGTTCCATTCAGGTACTCTGTGCAGCACAAACCTCAGCCAGAGGGATGGGGCATTGTAGCCATAGTTTTGAAGGACACATGGTCTGTGAGAAGGTATCCTGTGCAAACTATTCCAGATATTGAGGGCCTCCATCTGGTGGTTGATTTGGCTGGAGGCAGATTAAGGTTGCTGCTTGTATACCATACACCTACCACTACAGCAGCATCCCTGCATGCTCTAGCAGAGCTGGTATCGGAGGTGGTCCTGCGGTCCCCAAGAGCGATTGTTCTTCGGGACTTCAACATTCATGCCAATGCCAGCCTTGGGGGAGTGGAGTGTGAGTTCATGGCTGCCATGGCAACCACAGGACTGTCTTAGCTGGTTGGTGGCCCGACTCAGGATGGAGGTCATACCCTAGACCTGATATTTTTCACCAGCCTTGAGATGGGGGATCCTTTGATGGGGGAAGTGTCAGCTGCGCCCTTGTCATGGACGGATCATTACCTCCTTCAGGCCTGTTTCCTGGCACACATCTGCCCCCAGAAAGGTGCAGGACCAGTTTGGTTGGTTTCCCCCGGAGACTTGAGGGGTTGCAGAATGGTCTAGGGGAGTTACCCTCCAATCTCAATGACCATTCACTCGATGACCTTGTGGCTTTTTGGAACACCTTGCTAACTGAGGCCACTGACCGAATGGCTCCTAGGCATCCACTCCCGGATGGTTTATGGGGGATCTGCGGCAGATGAAACAAGAAGGGTGGCAGTTAGAGCGATGGTGGCATCATTCTCAAGCTGAAGCCAATCAATTGCGACATAGAGTCAGTTTACGTACCTATGCCGTGGCTGCGAGGGCAGCAAATAGGAGCTTCTTTGCTGCACTCCTAGCATCCACAAAGTCGCGTCCAGCTGAGCTTTTCCGGATAGTGAGGGGTGGTCGGTCCAGCCTCCCTCTGCCTGGAACTGGAATTTTCCAGTGCTCACTGTGACACTTTTGTTGACATTTTTGTGGATAACATCACCTGAATTCACCATGACTTTGAGCTGCATTTGTGGTAGTGGGAGAACCAGAGGTAATGGAGGCACCACCTCACCCTATTTTGTGGGATCAGTTCCAGTGGATATCACCTGCTGATGCGACGGATGTCTTGGGAGCGGTCAGGACCACCTTTTGTGAATTAGATCCATGCCCATCCTGACTGGTTAAGGCCAGCTGGGAGACATTGGGGCCGTTGGTGGCTGGGGTAGTCAAATATCAGACTGTCTCTGACCTTCCCTTTTTAGGGAAGGTTGTGGAATGGGTTGTGGCTCGGCAGCTTCAGGGGCATCTGGACCATGTCAGTTTTCTGGATCCCTCACAGTCTGGCTTTCATCCAGGCTTTGGCACTGAGACTGCGCTTGTGGCCTTGATCGATGACCTTCACCATGAGTTGGACCAGGGTCGTTTGACCCTGTTGATCCTGTTAGATCTTTCAGCTGCATTTGATACCACCGATCACGAAGTGTTGGTGACTTGCTTGCAAGACCAAGCCGGGTTGGGCAGAACTGTTCTTGCATAGTTCTGCTCAGCATGTTGTTCTGGAGGATTGTTCATCTTCTCCCACGGGACCTCACATGTGGAGTCCCACAAGGCTCTATTTTGTCCCATCTCCTGTTGAACGTGTACATGCAGCCATTGGGTGAGGTCATTCGAGGGTTTGGTGTGTGGTACCATCAGTATGCTGATGACACCCAACTTTACCTGTCTCTTTCAGCTGACCCAGACCTGGCAGTCTCAATGCTTGCCTGGCGGCTGTGGGGGGCTGGATGAGGGTGAATCATCTGAAGCTGAATCCTGACAAGACGGAGGTGATGCTGATGGGTAGGGAAATGATGGCATCTGTCATTTTTTTTGTTTATATAATTTATTTTTTATTTTATATAACATTTTTATCCAGCCCCTCCTGCCCTTTCAGGGCAGCGAACAACATAAAAACAATTAAAAATTCAGAAAATGCAAGGGGGGGAGGGGAGACACAAAAAAACCCTACCCCTACCCCTCGCCAAAGGTCTGGCGGAATATCCAGGTCTTACATAAACGTCAAAATGACAGGAGAGTGTGGGCCAACCGAGCCTCCTCCAGGAACGAATTCCACAGCACAGGGGCAGCCACCAAAAAAGATCTAAGATCGGTGGCCACCCACCTCACCCGGGGAACCTCCAAAAAGGCTCCCATGGACGATCTCAAGGGTCACACGGGCATATGGGGAGTGAGGCAATCCCGCAGATAAGCAGGGCCCAGGGGTCATTGACAGGGGTCTGACGGGATTTGGCCGTATGTCTCAGACACTAACCTAACCACCATCAGCCATGCCTTCATCACCTCAAGACTGGACTACTGCAATGCCCTCTATGTAGAGCAACCTTTGGTGATGGTCCGGAGACTGCAGCTGTTGCAGAATGCGGCAGCCTGTCTCCTGACAGGAATGGGTCGCCGGGAGCACATTTCACCAGTGCTTCGTTCTCTGCACTGGCTGCCTATAGTGTACTGGGCTCGATTCAATGTGTTGGTTTTAACTTATAAAGCCCTAAATGGCATGGGCCCTGCATACCTGCGAGACCGGCTTACTCCCCGGGTCCTGGATCGGCCCCTGGAGTCGGCCAGGGATAACACCGCGGCTGTGGAACTCGCTCCAAACGGAGGTCCATCTGACTCCAGACCTCCCCTCTTTCTGAAGACAGTGTTCGGAAAGTATTCGGCTGTTCCACCAGGTGTTTGGCAAGAGCGATGGGAGAGAGGGGGTGTTTGTGGCTCTGCCTATGTTCTATGGTTTTAAATTATATTTTTACATTGTATTTTTTATTGTGTGTGTTTTTATTGTATTTTTATTGTGTTGTAAGTTGCCCCAAGCTGCCTTGGCAGGAGGGGGTAGCTAAAAAATCTAGGTCAATAAATAAATAAATGTTACACCTATAAGAGAGGCTTTAGGTCTGTACACTAACCAGTTAAATTAGGTCATAAAGTCATGATCAACAGTCACGTTCTTTCAAAAAAAATTATGGTATCTTGAACCACCACCACATGAACAGGGTTTCAATTGTATAATTGCTCCAATGCTTCTATGTGGTTGTTATTTTGATATGGCATCATTTCAGAAATTACTTAGTAAAGGATGCTATACCCGTTCCTGAAGCACCCGGAGTTCTCCCTAATAGCAAAATTTTCCATTCTGCTATTGTCCAGCCCAGGCTCATTTAACTTTTATGTTATGAAAAGATCACTTCCTGGAATAGTACTAACAGAAGAAGGGAAGCTGAACTGAAATGCCTTTTACAATGAGCATGAAAACCAGAATAATATTAAAATATATCAAAGATTATGTAGAGGAACTAACCAGCAACATTTAGAAATTGTTCTCTTAGCATGGTGAAGGCTATGCCAAGCCCAAAACAACCTATTCAAAAAAGCAGCCATTTAGCAAAATTTAGCACATTATGATCTGCTTTCAATGTACTGAACAATGTGTTTAAGCTTACTTGAACACATTTTTCCACACAGTTATTTTCCACACAGTTTTAGATAAATAATATTCAGGGTTGGTGTTAAGTTCTGATAAGTGAATTACTTGCCTAAATTGCTAAACCCAAAAGAGGACCTAGGCTAGAGCAGAATAGCTGCTTCAACAGCACAGTGCTTCATGCTACCCCTCCTGCTTGTGGAAGCCCTACCCCTCACTCCTGAATCTCCATTGTTATTGTACCACACTTTCCAGAAGTCATATCCCTCACCATCATTACACATCTTGCGAGGCCCTGTCCTCCATGTACTCAGGGAATTAGAGGGAAATGCTAATGTTGTAAATATTGCTAATCAAGACAACTCTGGGTGAAAACAGACATGACGCTAACCACCCTTGGTGGTCATTTATGCATGTTGCATAAATGGGCACCAATACAGCCCTGCAACATGCATAAATAACCACCAAGGGTGGTTAGCATCATGTCTGTTTTGTTTTCACCCTTAGTGTCTTCAGTATACAAACACGTCTGAACTTTGTAGAAATTTGGATTGGATTTCAAATTCAGCATCTGATTTCTATCTCATTAAGAGTTCTAAAGAGTCCCAAGATCTGGACACCCCAAGACTTGGAGAAGTTCTGTGAGCTTCAGTCCATCCATTGCCAACTTTTGTTGACCACTTTAAAAACAAAGAAAGTGACATAGGAAGTGGCATAAAATGTCAGACCAAAGGTACATCTAGCCCACTATTCCATCACTGACAGTGACAGCTTTGATTGCTTCATGAAAGTGCACAAGTCATAATGGAGTGGTCCGTTTTCTGCTATTTACTCTCAGTCCCTCAAGAGTCAGAGGTCTTATCCCCTAACCAACCCGACTAAGAGCCATTATGGACTTCTCCTCCAACAACTTGTTGAATCCTTTTTTTGAACTCACTTATGCTACTAGCTTTCACAACATCCCCAGTAACAAATTCCACAGATTAATTGTGCATTCCATGAAAAATTACTTCCTTGTGTTTTAACTGTCTCCAGTTAATCTCAGCAGGTGTCCCCTAGTTCTAGAGCACAATCCAGCTCCCTTTGAAGTCAATGGCTAAACACCCATTCACTTGTATGGAGCTGGATCGCACTCATAGTGTTTTAAGAAAGGGAGCTGTAGTTTACCCGATTTACTTTACTTTATCTGTACCACTCAGAGTTTTGTAACCCTCTTATTGTATACACCCTCTGTTGTCATTTCTTTCCTAACCTAAAGAGTCCTAAACTACTGAAGTTCTCCTTGCGCAGATGCTGTCCTATACATTTGATTATCTTTGTTGCCTTTCTCTGCACCTTCTCCAGCCCTTTTTGAGATGGAATAACCAGAACTGTACACAATATTCAATTTGAGGATGCATCCTGGATTTATATAGTGGCATAATAGAAAATGGAACAGAAACTCTCTGCATCCTAGCTTTCTGTCTGCTCTTTTGACCACTGCTGTGCATTGAACTGATCTTTTCACTGAACTATCCACAATGACTTCAAGACCTTTTCCTGAGTGCAACACCTAATTTAGAACCCAAGGTTGCCTATGTATAGTTAGAATTATTTTTCCCTTTCTGTATCACTCTGCACGTATCAGCACTGTACTGGATTCCCTCTCATTGGGTGTTTTCAAACAAGATGCTACCTTGCACAGCCACTGCCCGCCCGTCTGAAAGTGGAGTGGCTGGATGCACTCTCCCATAAAGGATGGAGCATCCATTCTTGGCCATGCATGAAGCAATGCCAGGAAATCTGAGTGCTCCACATGGGGCCAGCCAAATGTATGGTGGCCACTTCTGTGGCTGGGGTAGCCACTCTGGGAGCCGCCCGTTTGAAGTGCTCTCCACTCACTCCGCTTGTGGTGGTATTCCATGGCAGTGCCACTCAGCAGCCAGAGACCACCCCCTAGACATCGCCCTGCTCATTTCAAAACACCCATCATCATCTCACTTGCAGTCTTTGCCTAATATTAACAAAATACAGAAATGCACAAATCGGATTTCATCTGCCATTTTATTACAGGGGGATCTCACATGACTAAACTCTTCACAGTCTTCTTTGGATTTAATGTCTTGAATAATTTTGTGTCATCCATGAATTTGACCATCTCACACTTCAGTCCCTTTGCCAGATCATTAATGAATATTTTAAATAGCACTGGTTCCAGTACAGATTTAAGCCACCATGCTGTTTGTTTACTTCTCTCCATTGTAAAAACTGACCATTTATTCCTATCCTTTGTTTCTTATCTTTTAATTTATTACTGATCCATTAGAGGACCCTTTTTATCCCATGACTAGTTTGTTTTCTCAGAAGCTTTTGACAAAGACCTTGTTGATGACTTTTTAAAAATCCAAATCAACTTTATTTTATTTATCTTACCATTTATATGCCGCCCCCTCCTGCCTCAGACATCTCGGGGCAGCTCACAACATTTAAAAACATTAAAATAAACAATAACAATTACAATTAAAAAAACCAATATAAAACCCCGGCCCCCCCCCCCCCACACACACCTAACCCACCCACCCCATCTCCCTCGGGAAAGGCTTGGCGGAACAGCCAGGTCTTACATTGTTTGCGGAACTTTACCCTCCAAAACATTAACAACAGAGTTAAATAACACAGTCTATATAGTAGTACCAAACACTTGGGCACCACACATTATTTACCTTCTATACTGATGAAGAGCTCACTACTACTTGGAGCATGAAGAACAACTTACGTTTGATTCTGTAGACCTCATATATCAAGACAGAAAGTGTGTTGACCAGCCAGGGGCAAAATAAAGGAAAGAATGAAAGAAAAAGATCGCCTTGGTTTTAGAGGAAGGGGAGAGACTTGAGACACAACACCATCTCTTATCCTTTAGGATAGTTTCCCTCCCTTGCCCTCAGGTTTTGTTGGTGGTCCTACTATCATATCTGCCTAAACCCTGACTGAACAACCCCTATAGCCTTGGGAGATGTTCCCTTAGCTGGCATAGAAGAGGTCACAAGTTTGAATCTCAATTCTGATTTCCATGTACCTCACCTTTCTTGGTTTTGACAAACGCCAAGTTACCCTGCTCTGCATGATAATGGAGTATAAGTCGATAGTTCATTTACAGAAAAGCTTCCAGAAGGTCACACTGTGTGTGTGTATGCTGGGGTGGATGGAGTGGCTGCAGTGACTGCATCTGGGGAGAGATTAAAGAAATAGGACTTCTGGGGTCAGGGCATATCCCCTGACTTGGTACCTTTGTTATTCCCTCATCGCCATGTAAAATAGACTTGTGTCTAATTACTATATGCAAATGAATAGTTCTGTATGTCATGGGATATCAATCTTTCATGTGAATGGTTAATTGCAAATGGTTATTTTGCATTTTGGGTTAATAAATAAACAATTTCCAAGTAGCACTTATTTTAATTAAGCATATGTACTTAACCATTCAACAGATGGGTGCATATTCTTAAATCTCTTACTCCTTGTACTTATATTGATGCCTCAGGTTATAGCCATCTTCTAAGGCAGCCAGGTGTTTGTTTTTAGGGCTATATGGACCAAATTCAATATACTGAACTGCATCTGCCAAAGTAAAAGAAGCCAATGTAGTTGTTGCACTGGCACCATGTGTTTCCTACGTTTAAAAAAAATACCATCTGAAAATGCCACATTCTGCAAAAACCATAATTTTGAACATTCAAATATGCATTGCCATTTAAGCATACCACAGTAATGCAACCTAGATGTCAAAAACCATATCACAAAGAAACTAAAGTTGTTTTACTAAAGACTAAAATTGTTTTAATTAAAAAGACAAATGAAAACAATGTTTTTGGACACAGATGCCAAACGATAAGGATCATGGAGGGGAGGAGGGAGTGTCAAAAGTCTCCCCTGCTACAGCCTCAGAAAAACCACATCAAAACACTTGGCTAACAGATGGAAAACACCCGATTACAAATATACACATTAAAAAGTCTCCGATGACAATACACTCAAGATTTGGTCACATAGCCAATAGAATCATCATTGTCATATCCAATTAAGATCTAGGCAGCTTGCTCTCATCCAAACCCCCAATCTGAGCAAGGTATTGGGAAATACCAAAGTAATTTACCATCTGGGACTGAGAAAAGTTAGCTGTCTGACAGCACCACAGTCCACATGGTTTCACTATCCCCTCTGATGGTGTCGCATACACATTTAACAGGAAGAGGGACTGAAAGAACGTTGTGGCACTTCATATGAGAGAGCCCTTGGGACGAACGGGCCCAATCTACTGCTGTAGACTGCTCCCAGATATTAAAAAATAAACAAAGGCATCCCATCTTTGTCCATCACTAAAAGATGACTAATGAAACTAATGCAGTCTCCTGGCTAAACTAACTCAGCTAAGAAGTATTTATCAAGTTTGTTACATTCAGAGGCTATTTTATTGGGCAAAGTCTTTATTAATAGGCATTAGCAGGTCACCGAGTTTTGGGCAAGTGAGTACACGTGTTACACTCTCCGAGCCGTTAAGAGCAGGAGTTCAGGAACAATAGTTTCCCAGGAAGGCCGGAGAGTACAGAGGTCATGTAACCAGGATGTAACCGGGAAAGCAAGTAACAGTAACCACCTTTGGAAATCGTATGAAGGATAGCCTATGATCATAATGTGAGAAAATTAGGGATGAGGTCACTTAAGGGGAAAGGTGTGTTTTTTCCTTTCTCATGTGGCTGCAGCTGGAAAAGCTGCTGGTGGGTTTTCAGTTGACATGTTCTTGCTTTGTTAGTAAAACAAGCCCTGAGGAAATGGAGCTTGAAGTTACGGGAGCTTCCTGTTTACCTCTCCCAACTGATCAGCCTGTCACCAGTATACTGAAACTCTGACCATGACAAGCAGGGAGATTGCAACCCAAGCGGATCAGTAAGGCAAGAATGAAGTAGGGTAAAACGTAAGAGAAATATATAAACTTGATTTTTTTGGTGGTATTTTACAATCACAACATGGCAGATACTTGCTTGGAACAAATCATATTATGATTTTAAAGCCACAGCCTCCCTACTTTTGAACTTGCCTTTGAAAACTGACATTGCCAGAAAAAAATCTTTATTTTTCCTACTGTCTAAATGAAACAACACTAAAAGCACATGTACTTACTGCAAAAACTAAATGGAGTTATTCTGTGCCTAATTGTGCTAAGCTGCCCTTTGCGATTACAAAACCTTATCACCAATTTGTTAAAACACAGTTGTTGCTATCCTCAGTCTATGTTGCTATGTTTTAAACAGCTTTAAATACCAGCCATTAAATTAAGGAACTGACACACTAAATGAAGGGATAATTAAATGCTGGACCATATATGATCCCAATTGCTTTCAATTAGTTTAATCAACTGTGCAACTATTTTCAAAATATTGCCAACGTTAGTAATGTGGTTTTACAAATATAAAATACAAACCAACAAGCCTCAGCTTCATGCCTTTGTGTATGTGTTTTGTGCACTTTAGAAGCCAACCCTGGGCTTAAATTGGATGTTAGACAATTTCCTGAATGTTTCAATGGATTCAATTAAACAAAATAATGCAGAGTCACAGAGTTAGGTTCATACTGCTGTCATTATGCCATCAATCTTTCAGTATCAAGACGAAGTTGCAAAAGATTTTTTCTCTCCTTCAAATTTATTTTTTTCTAGTATTATTGGGAGAGCCTGTCTTCTAGTTTAAATGAATTTCCATTTAATCTTCTCCTTGAGCTGCTCGATGGATGCAGCCTCTTAAAAAATTCAGGATATCAGTGTAATTGTAAATTGATCTGTCTCTGTGGCAGAAGGCCAGGGGCACTCATCATCCAGGAAAAGACCTAGTTTCTTCAAACTTGTTTTTTCAATCAAATGATTAATAAACACTTTCCCTAGCCACTGTATTATTGTCCATTTAAAGAGAAAGTATTTCTAAAAGAATCACACACATTTATGGATAGTTTGTTCTTGGCACTGTACAAAAGAGAGAGAGAACTCACTAAAATATTTCACCAATAAATATCTTAAGTTTCAAGCTCGCTACATGAATGCTTTCAAAATGGGAAGAACACTATTACAACTTTTAAATGTACAGGGAGTGTATTAACTTATGAAAAATATTGATTTTTATTGAAAAGTTGAGAGTGAGCCCACAGTCATGACTATGCAATCTTTAAATGAGACATATAACTCATTAGAGCCAAAGTGGAGGAAATAATCCGTCTGGTGTGATGCTGAACCCACATAGCCTATTTGCCTTTGACTCTTTGGCTATGAGATCTGGCATCACTTGGATTATTTAATCTAATCCATCATTAGCTTTCACGTGTCCTATATACCATATAATAAACCTAAATGTTACAAACCCAGCTCCTCATCAATTACCACGTTGAATGCATTGCATACCAGGATAGAGAATATATGAAACACACATGCTGAACTAATATACAGTATCATTTCTTTGTGCAATGTTAATAACGTTAGCATACGATAGGCACGGAGGTAAGCATTTTTTCTTTTCATTATGAAAGTGCAGTTAATTCCGTCATCTGTAGCACAGAGTGATTTTTTAAACCTGCAAAGGCTTAGTAGGCTGTTTAAATAAATAAACAAACAAATAAATAAATGTTTTCTTTGAAAACAAAGCCCTAAACACACAACCTAATCAGTATTCCTGGAAAGCGACCTGCAAATTGCACAAACTGATATTCTACAATAAAACAACATTATACTGAGAACATAAATATTAATATTCGTAAGTAGGAATAAATAAAATAAAATACAGCAATGTATCTTCTTTACTTACCAGTTTTCCACAAATATATCGATGAAGTTTCAAATTCACTTTGTGCCTTAGTTTCCCAGATTCCAAGGAGAAGAACCACAAGAACTCCAGTGCAGTGGACTGAAAGAGCAGAAGCCCCTGGACCAGCGAAGAAAGCTGTGCTTCCCTCTCTCAACCCCATGCCTTCAGCAGGCTGCTTCAGTGTCAAAATCTGCAGCACAATGGGTAACCCTTGCTTGAGAAATTCTTCCCCTTTCAGAATTTCTTCATAGGGAGGGCAGAATAGAAACTGCTTTCCAGCTATTGTGCATGTCAGTTGAAAAGGAAAAACTGTTTAACACCAGGGAACAATAGAGTCCTTGGTTGCTGCTGCTAGTGTGGTTGTTGCTCCACTCTCTTCCATTCAGTGGTTAGTAGCAGTTTTCCATCAGCTGAGAGAGACAGCTGTCCACAGGGGGCTCCAGCTGACTGAGCAGGTTATCTTGGTCTGGAAGGCAGCAGCAGTCATTTACACCAGCTGGAGAGAATGAGAGAGAGGAGGAGGAGAAACACAAATAACCAAATGCTGTAATCTCACTGCATATACCCTCTGCAAGATGCTGGGTTTTTCTTCATATCTCTAGCTAGAGTGCCACAAAGGATATGTACTAACCCCCCCATTATCAAAGCATGCTTGAGAAAGGCAAGTCTCAGCCTTTCACATCAATGGTTCTCTCTCTTTCAAATCAGAGGCACCAGCATGGATTTCTAGTTAACTGCATTGGAGTCAATATATTTAAAATATAGAAGGTATTTTATTTTGCAACTGCAAAAATATGCTAATTTAACCATTTTTATAGATAATCAAAACGTTTGTACACAAAGTAAATTTGTGATGGAACTACACAAAGGAGACTCCAGGAAGCACCAAAAATGGCACACACTTGAAAAACTCCCCTCCTTCCCCCTTGTCATTCAAATAAAATCTGCTTCAGGGAATAACGTGAAGTTGCCAGGTAGAAGAGTGTCTAATGTATCTGTCTAGATATTCTTGGTATGGCTTTCGCTAAAGCACAATATTATAGTGAAGGAAAGAAAGTGAAGCCGCTGATAACACTATGCACTATGAGCTACATAAGGACACAACTAAAGAATTAGCAACATAGATGTTATAAATCTATCACCTGAAAAAAGAAAATCACAAGATTTCATTTTAACTGGCCATTTGCCCATGTGTAATCCCAATGAAACACACTTTCCCGATCGATACACCATCTATTGAGGTATATAGCCACAAAATAAAAACTGAGTTATTCAAGAGGAGTCTGAGTCCCAGTTAACTCTGTGTTTGTAAACATGAAATTAAGTGAAACTGAAGAGCTTTTGATCTTTAAAAATGAGATGTTTCCCTCCTAGACTGGCAAGAACATGGAAATGTATAAAAAGCAACAAAAAATATTTATTTTCAAAGAGAGAGCTTTATTTTGAATCCATCCTCCAGTGAACTGAAACAATAAGACGACTATTGCCTTGTTTTTCATACATCTAAAAACTGAAAGGCAAAAGAAAAATGTTCTCAGAAGAGCTATTGTCATACACAAAAAAGGTCCAGTAAAAATGCATTCTGGCATCACAGCAACCACAGAGTTTTAAAACGATGAAGCTACTGTTGTTGAAAGAGGAAACCTTCAGTAAGCCTCTCTTGGGATGCCTGTCATTTTGCAGAACCTTCCCAGACTCAGCCTTTTCACATGCATTAGATTAAAAGCAGCCTTGATCAAACAATTCCCAAGTCCTTGCCTGTTTAAATATTCTGACATCAGAGCAAATTAGCAATGTTGAAGGTTGCAAATTCGTCTTTGTTTACTTTCCACTCTGTTACGCCTTTAAGAGGGAATTAAAGGCTCAGGGAGCCCTAGCACTGTGAGGCTGTGATTAAGAGAGATAAGCAAGTGTGGATTACTGTTCCTCAGCTGTTGAAAAACAGGCAACAATCAGGAGATTATAGGTTGATAAGGGATACATAGAAAGCCATGATCCTAACAAATTTATAGCATCCTAATGGAGGACTTGCATTACTGGCTAAGGTACATTGAAAAGTGAGTGCATCTCAGTTGTGTCTTCCTCCTACATTGTACTGTGTTCATTTGGCAACCATAGAGAAACATTGTACAACATATTCTTCATTTGACCACGGGTAATTCTACTATAAACTGGAGGTGCACACATAACTGATAGTAGAGATATCTTCCAGAGGATTTGGAGGTAGAATCGTAGAACTGGAGTCATCTAGTCCAACATCTTGTAGGAACAAGATGGCCATATTAAGAGTGACGCAAAATGGAATATTTGGTACTTTCAACAATATTTGGTAAATAATAATGCAATGTTTGTAGTGGACTGATTTTGATATTACATGAAGTACCTTTGATACCAAACAGACACACTAGTACATCAGTGATTTAAATGCAAGTAGTTTTATGTTAAAAAGAAAAAGGTTGGGGTTTTTTTTGTTTTCTTTTGCTTTGTTTTTTTTAAAGTAAAAATATTCTAGCAAGACACATGCCATAGGACATGTAGCTTACAGGGCTACAAGGCCAAAAAGCAGCCCTCTTCAAATATATTGAGCCAAAAAAACCATGGAAGATTTTACCCCAATATTATGTAAAGTCTGCAATAAAACTAATAAAGCAAAACAAACAGCTTTAGATTGTGTCAGTGTTTACATATATACACACACTATCACATATGTACCTTTTGATACATCCATACATGCACTTATCATAAATACCTATAGATATAGATAAGCAAGAAAAGAGATATAAAACAACAACAAAAATCTAATCTGATCCCTTCTCTTACTCCACTCACATGTAGCAACCCTATGCCAAACGTAGTTGTTTTGCGGGCTGTCTTGTTTGATGTAGTTGACTCTATGAAATGCCCATTTTACCTACTGACACAGCCAGATTAATAGTTCAGGCCACTCATAAATTGGGGTATTATGACATCAGACGTAACTCAACAATCCACCTTCCTCTCCAAGCTAATTTGCATGATTGAATGCTATTGGTTAGAACGAATCAGTAGAGTGAGGAAGATTGCTCATGTGTCAAATGTTCTCAATAGTGGATTATTGTAATACATGATGACATGATGGGTCTCTTTGCCCCCTCACTTTTTTGTGGTCTGGCTCATATTTGAATGTGTGTGTAGATCCAGATAGCTTTAGATGCACAACACCTGTGAAAAGGAAGTACTGCTGCCTGCATAAATTTCCATAATCTGTGCTATATTTTGTGATTTTTCAGGATAGACATTATCAAAACTTAAACACTGAATATTACTATACAAAACAAAAGGTAATTCCATCTACAGGCTCTGGTAATAAGTTACTCATATGCTGCTAGAGCCAAATCTTTATTTCTTCTTCTATTTTAGAATCTTTACCTTCTTCCCTTTGTTCACCCACCCAAACAACCAAACACCCAGCAGTGATGGCTTCATATATTGATGCAGGGCGTGAAATTTGCAGGCGCCTGGTAGCCATTGGCATCCAGAAAACTGAGGCTGGCGCCTGGTCCAGGGGTGCAATGGGGCAAGCATGGTTTAATATCTGGATAAACTCTGGCAACTGAATTTGGGGGGGAGGGGCTCCCCAAGTTCGATCTGAAATTTCATGCCCTGGTTACGTGTGCGTAGCACAAATCTCCATAACGTTTTGAAGTATGCATTATAAACCACCAAGATCTAAAGTTTGTCTCTAATAGTATTATCCACTCATACTCCTTTATTTTCAGGGCTGCTGGGGTCTGGGGCTAGACATCAGTGCAGGATCAAGGCCAGATGTCAGGGATGAACTCAGTATCAGCACATGGACCAAGGGCAGACTGGACAGGATGAAACAAGCAGGCAGATGGCCAGAAGGACCAGTTTCAGGGCAGGTTTAGGCAGATACAGGTGAACAGATATGAGTCCAGAGAAAAGCAGATCTGAATATGTACAGAGCTGGTCCAGGAACAAGCGGGGTTTGAGACAAAGTAAATGAGATCCAAGAGCAAGCAGACAGGTCCAAGGAGGCAGGAACAGGAATGGTGGGGGTGATGAGATGTTCCATCCAGCTTCCTGTGGCTTCAGGTCAGCCTTGTATACAGGAAGAAGCCAATGAGGAAGCTGTGGGCATGGAACAAGGCTATAACTAGAAACCTAGAAGAAGGGTGTGGCCTCTGCAGCACAGAAAAGCTCTTAGGAAACTAGGGCCTGGCCAGAGTGTGGTGGCAGTGGTGCTGAGGAGCCATCCACGCTCCCCCACCCCCCTCCTTAACGACCTCAGTGACTCTGGTTCACGCCCAGGTTCCTTACATTTGCATTGTTGGATGCGGTTGACTTAACATGCAGCAAGAACTGCAACTTTTGAACTGCTGAGTTTTTATAAGTTTCAGTTTATAACCTGAATGTATAGGTTTGTGCTTTTATAGAAAATGCTGTAACCTGCAAACCAACTTGCTTAGACAAAAGGAAATGACCAATTTACCTACAGTAGCACAAGAAATAAATAATAGAGAATTCCATTTGTTGGACTAAACCTTGAAAATGCTGTTCAACAAACCAGGATATTCCCATATTCTGACACAGCGGCAAAAATCTTCTTCTGTACAAGCTCTAGAATAACTGGGAGAGTAGCAGCCAGCCAAGACCAACTGAAAAGTGAGTGTCATTGGGTGTTTTTACATGAGCAAGGTGATGGGGGTGGGGGGGTGCCCATGGCCTCCGAGTGGCACTGCCATGAAGCACCCACTCAGGTAGAGCGAGTGGGGAGCAGTTCAAAATGGGCTGCTCCCAGCATGGATATACCCCAGCCATGGAGGCAGCAGTGCTCCATGCATGGCCATGAGCGTGTGGGGAAGCACACATCCAGCCATTCCACCTTCTGACAGGTGGCCATGTAGGGTCGCATCTTGTCTGAAAATCCCCATTGACTTAATAGTTGTGACTAGAGAACCAGCAGGACTCCAGTCTGCTTTAAAGCTATGCTTCCACTGGCAAAAACGTCCTAAACAGAGTAGTACCTGCTGGCATGGGCAAGTGAAGTTTGCAGACTCTGTCAAAGAAGTGAATCAAATCTATAATATTTGCTGGGTTTCATAAAGGCGCTATACACCAGCACTTCTTTACGGGTGAGGGTGAATCCCAGGGGTGGTTTAACGGAGCCAGTATCCACGCAAAGGGGTGTACACCAGAGTTGTCTTCTGGCTCCGGCATTGTTTAATATTTATATAAATATGTCGGTCACCGCATTTGACGATGCCAGGAAATATCATCCCCCGAAATTGGGAACCAGGAGAGTCTATATGCTATTAGATGCAGATGATACTGTCCTCCTGTCACTTAGTAAACCCGGATTAGAGAGGGCCCTGAGTAATTAACGAGACTAGTAATTAATTATAATAAAACCAAAAATAAGATATTTACAGATAGATATGTTAGGCGTAATTGGGTTCTGAGAACACACAAACTAGAGCAGGTGCAATCTGGGTATCATATTTGCCCATAATGGCTCATGGGGGACTCATATTAGGGCGTTAAAGCAAAAAATAAAAACAGAGGTCTCAGTTCTTCAGTGGTTTTTCAGGCAGCGGTGGCAATATAATATCAAGGCAGCTAAAAGAGTGATAGAAATGACTATCATGGCAAGTATGCTCTACGGTGTGCCCATTTGGGGGTTGGGAAAACATACAGTGAGACAAGTTGAGGTAGTGATAAACGGTGTATTAATCAACTCATGCAACGTTGATTAATATGGAGCTAGAGAATTCATCACTAAGGTCCGACCTTATACTGCGGTCACTATCTTTCTGGGCAAAATTAAGGGAGGTCCCTAAATCTTCACTGGTTGTCTTGGTAGTGCAAGAAAAGTCAGTGGGCCTGGAAAGAGGGAGAGACCGTTGGTGGTTAGGGATAAACCTGTGGCTGCAAAGTTTAGGCTTTTCCGAGCCCTTTTTTCAGGATAATACGAGTAATCAGGTTATTAAGATATTGAAACAGAGGATAAAGGATATTGATAGACAGAATATGAGAGCAGTGGCAAATAGTACTAAAATTTCTCCGTATTATAAATACTTTATACCCTCAAAAGAAGGGCTAATTACCTGAATCACATATTAGACCCGACCCTTAGAAAGGCCTTCTCTAATTTACGCGTCCAAACAATGTAGACGTCTGTTTTAAAGGGCAGATATGAATAGTTACCTTATACTCAACGTATTTGCCCATGTGGCGAGGTTGAGGATTTAATGCATTACCTGTTAAAATGTCCATGGTATGCTACTCAGCGGCAACAGTTGCAGGAAATAACTGGTTATGATCCATCTCGCCCAGAGTTGCAACAAGTGCAGTATCTGCTAAAGAATATTAATCCTTTTAGAACTAAGATGGTGGCAATTTTTGCTAACAGAGCCTCACGAATCTGGCAGAAACGGGTTAAAAGCGGTTGTGATGGTTAAAACGGAAACATATTTAATATTTATAGTACCAGGACAATAGAAGTTAAATGGTAAGTCGGAGGTCGGACCACAGGGTTCTAGAAAATGTATGAGTATAAGGTTATCTGGACGAACTGATGTATGCTACCATCGGGAGTTGGCACCTATGCTTCCTTTCATTAGACAAATGATTATCAGATAAATGATTATTAATATTCTTGTGTTTCATTATTGCATTTATCACATAAATTGTGGTTTGTGTTTGTATTTGTATTTATTATTTGTTATGGCCATGTGGCCAACAATAAACTTAAATTTGAATTTGAATTTAAAAATATATAATATTTTATTGTTATTTAAACCATTTA
Organism: Sphenodon punctatus; assembly: GCA_003113815.1. Classification (NCBI taxonomy): domain Eukaryota; kingdom Metazoa; phylum Chordata; class Lepidosauria; order Sphenodontia; family Sphenodontidae; genus Sphenodon; species Sphenodon punctatus. The sequence goes on along the minus strand of QEPC01002135.1, from coordinate 640,706 downwards.
CATCCTTTTGCCCTTTATTCTGTGCTTTGGCACAATATGAATACCACTTTTGTATCTCATCATTTCTCACAAACTGGCCAATCATAGGGGTTTTTTTCAATCAAGGATCTGTAAAGTTGGGCTGCAGTGACACTATATCTCCACTAAACTAGAAAAGTTTAAAAAAAAATGTAGAGTCATCCTCAAGCTTTCCCATGCCAGGACTACTCTCTCTATAACTCTTTTCAGCTCAGGTGAGGTCTTCCCAGGACTACCCCCTCCCATCATGGAAATAGCTAGGTGTTCATGACTCATCGTCTGTCTGCAAACACCCTGGGGGATCAGAGATGGGGATTAAAACCCATGGTTCAGTATGCATTTAAAAATTATTCTCTTTGTCAGCTGTAGTTACCTATAGTTTAGATGACTCAAAATAAATGATTAGAAGAGCCAGATAGAGACCTCTGGACAAAACTATGCAAACATAATGGTGTAAATGTTGTTCTCGGTCAATGCTCCACATCTGTGGTCTAACAATGTCATTATGGCCCTTCAGGGCAACAACTTATGAGTCTCAGAGGAGAAAGCATGAGACATACTCATTTGAGCTATCCATTGGAAAAACGATAAATTCTTTTGAAAACTGATTGACAAAGAATATAGGAAGCAGAAACTTTTTATTTTCTAGAAAAACAAGGAGATTACTGGGAACATACTGTATGACAAACTGCAGAATTTAGCCACAGAAAAATGTACGGGACAACCATCAAGTATTTAGCTTTTAGGTACACTACAAATTGTTTTATATAGAAATATACTCTGTGGTAATAAAAACAAATCTGGAAAGTGAGCAAAAATGCAAATATTTTAGCAATTAGGTGACAAATATAGTTAATCTGGTTGTGCCAACACAAAAATACTCCTCCATCATGAAATCCTACAGATGATGTCTTCACAGTCTCCTTTCACATTATCATATGCTCAGGTAGGGCTGAAACACAAGACTAATGGACTGTAACAGAGCACAGTCACACCGTGGTAAGTAGCTGCAGGATCAGACCCCCTGCTCCTGTACTACTTGGGAATTTGCTCGTAACCCAAGTGCTTGTTTGGAATTAGCTCATAGTCTGTTTATTAATACAGTCTCATCATATATACATATCCATAGTTCTCCACTGTAGCAGGTTTTTAAATATCCACAGTCCATATAGTATTCTTACACAGTCTCACTAACTTGGGGAAAACAGCCCTCCAGCAACTCTGGCCCGGTCTCTAATCCTAGCTCAGCCAGGTCCCTTCCTCTGGCTGGCTATTCCACATATACACAACAACATACATATGCGGCTCATAGTTTGGGTTCCACCTTAGGCCATTCTGCTTAGGCACAGTCCCTCTTCTGTCCATGAATACCTCTCACAGCTGCAGGCCAGTCACACACCACCTAGGGATCCAGGTGTTTGTTTGTTTATTTTATTTATTTATTTATTTTTCACACTTGTTACCCGACCCCTCCTGCCAAAGGCAGCCCGAGGTGGTTTACAAAAATAAAAAATAAAAACACATATATAAAGCACTGATTCCCATTACCATCCTTACTTATCGCCTTCAGCCACAGTTCCTTCAGTCTTGCTTAGCTGAGGTTTCAGCACCCTGGACAGAGTTCCTGCATAAGTCTCAGCTCTCCACAAAAATGTTCTCCTGTCCACAGCCTGGCACAGACTGAAACCTTCTCTGTCTTCCTTCTTCTCATATCTGCACAGTAGGCATGACCAGCCTTCTAGGTTGCCAGCTCCTAAAGCGCCAGTGTCTTTCCACACTCTCTTCTAGGTCTTTGCTGAGTCTTTACTTTCTCTGAGGGCTGGCCTTGCCAAGTCCTTACCCAGCTGTCTGGTTCAGTTCCCAGTCCCTTCACAGCCTGTCCAGGCCCCAGACTGGGGCTTACTGCCCTCTTTTAAAAGGGCAGCAGCTCTGTCAGGCTGCTTTCTGCTACATGGACCTTAAATTCTACTTGGATAAAAATTCCTTCCTGGGTTATTAGATCTTCAACATAATATATAATCCTTCTAATGTACATTCAAAATAATGTACATTAAAAACACAATTACCTCAATTTTATCTGCAAAATGTGCAATTCTCAATTCAATTAAATAAACTCTGGTAGCATGACACAAGGTAAGCGCTGCTAAAGATGGGGGGGGGGATTACAATTAATCGTCTGTTCAGAAATGGAATTCCACATTATCACAGGCATTTTGGGGTGTGGGGGAAGGCTAGTACACAAATATGTGAGTTACAAATATTACCACGACTTTATTCATCCATTCTTACATCTAGGCACCTCCAACAGTTGCAGGGTTGCTATACCTCCTCTTTAATCCAGGACACGTATGAAAAATACATGGTGCAGGGCTGCATTGGAAGGGGAGGTATGGCAAGTGCAGTTAGGCCAGTGCAGGTTAACTCTCCAGTCACAGACCAATGCATTACTCTACGAAAGACTAACCCAACAAGTCAACTGTTTTTTATTGTACCACTAAAGGAGAAGACATCCAATCAGTTCTTTTTCCTTGTACAACTTGGTGTAATGCTGCTCTCAACCAATGACCTTTATCCCCACTTCTCAGTACCATTGCCCCTTTTAGCTAGGCTGAGGGTATGGGAAGAGAGATGTCTTTAGAAGATGTCCTTCCTTAATTGTGATTTCATTTGATATTTATGGACTGGATCCCACTTAATTAGACTTATCTGCCCTACACACAGCAGGCACTTCACATCACCTCTGGCAGCACTTCACATCAGCACAGTGAAGTGCTGCCAGAGAATGGCTTGGTTGCTTTCTCACAGCCAAGAAGCGACTTGCGTGGCAAGCAAACCCCCTTACAGCTTAGTACGACTAGTAGCACTATAGAAATGATAAGTAGTTGTTAACAAAAGACTCTTCCCTATTCCAAGGAGGAAGTCAGCATGGGCAGCGTTCCATGTTGCTTCCCCTGCTGCGGGGAGGTGTTGTATAAAACAAGCCCTAACAATATTTCACTTAATATCAGACAAATTTATAAATTACCTGTGGGTGGAAGGGAAGTATTTCTATAGCGTGTCCATTTAATAACATTGTTAATTTCTAAAATAGAAGCTGCCTCTTACCATGTGTTTTTTCCTCTCCCCAAATTATGTTCAAATCTGTCATCTGGAGAGAGAGGGAGACTTTCCAGCATTAGGAAAGCCTCTTCATTTTTATTTTTGTTTGCAATGCGTTTTGTCTTACTTTGCCAAGTAAGAGAGGTGCAATGCAGTTCCAGTATTTGTAATGTGTTTTGAACCACATGGTAAAGCTCAACCACATTTTCCAGCCCTTCTCCATCACAATGATCACAACACATTATTCTGCAATTCTCCATTTATTTCCAAGATTCAGTGGGCTAAAACTGATCAAACAAGGAATGATGTGCATAAGCTATATCATTCCAGGGAAGACCGAGAGTCAATGTGTCCACAACATGTCAATGAAGCACAGTTACTCTCATTTCCCCTTTAATTGATAAAGAGGGATGAAAGATACAATTTTCCAGTGACCTCAACCAGGGGTGGGTAAAGTTCCCTAATCTTGAAAGCTACATCCATTTACCACAATGGGGCCAAAAAGCCATATGTGGCTCTAGAGCGTTTGCCCACTTCTGACCTACACCAACAGCAAATGTTGACACCCTTAGTGCTGTTTCAGCTTTGCTGACCAGTGAGTAAAAACTCTTTCCCTGACTCCTCCTCCCACATCTCTTTTGAGTACATGCATAATTTTCTTACTTCTGTGTGCCCAGTCAACCTATGCAATGGTTTAAGAGGATATCTCACTCTGCATTTTTCAGTTGTGTGAATGCATAGTCCACACGATATTGTATTTGGAGAAGCCTGCTTCTGTTGCATATATTTACTGTACAAGTTGTAATAGATTTTTATAGGAAGTCTAGTTTCTTTTCTATTGTTTCACCACAGAATGTGGCAGAATGAATTCACCTAGGCTCCTAAGCATTGGGGCATCATCCCACTATCTGCCTGCGCAGGGGAAAGCTGCACAGGCAGATAGCTCTCAGGCACCAGTGGCCACAGCACCCCATCCACCTCTGGTCCCTGCGCCATGCAGGGGTCAGTGGAGGAGGCAAGGCAACAACAGAGTAGCAGGAAGGGGAGCAGGCGGGGGTACCCTGAGCCCTGAAGCCCAGCCAGCCCTCAAACCCGACCCACAGCACTCACCCAGCATCCCAGGAGCCCTGGACAATTCCCCAGGAGACCCAGCCACTCCCATACTTCTCTATGTGCCAGATGGGAGCCGGGTCTCCAGGGGAACCATCCAGGGCTCCCGTGATGTCGGGTGAGTGCTGTGGGCTGGGTTCGGGGGCTAGCCAGGCCGGGGAACACGGCAGCTGGTGTCTTCTCCCTTATAGCTGCACCTGCCTTACTCCTGCTCCAAGCAGGAGTAAGTACCCACAGGTGCAGCAGGTGCGATCACTTGGAGGGGGGGAGGTTGGGGGGTGTCCCCCACCCCTGTGGGACTTGCCCTGAGGTTGTATACCCTGTTTCCTTGGTAGTGCTCCCCGCTCCCTTGCTGGCGTAGGGGGCATGGCTGCCATGGAGCCGGAGGGGGTGTGGCCAGCAGGCCGGCGGTGCTCTGCAACCGCAAGTGCCCACACACTCTTGCTCCCCATGGCATGCTTCTTAACGGTCCTGCGTTAGCGCAAGCCCCTTGCACTGGCATATGACTTTTGCTGGATCGCGGTCTTATTCATTTACAAAGAAGATATTGTTTTTCATCTTTGTTATTAAGGAGAGTGTAGCTACAAAAAAAGTAGAGTGAACGGGGGGGGGGGGGAAATAACCAAATCAAGAAAAAAATTAGCAACATTCAAGTGCTGTATTTTAAAATCTTTTGAGGTTTTAGGGTCCATAATAATAATAATAATAATGAATAAACTACACATGCTATAAATGTAACTTTGTCAAAGAATGAAAAATAGTCAACCAGCTGGACAAAAGGGCATTCTATGAGAGATACAGTATATGTGGCCTCTAGGTGTCACACTTGACCATGTTTAGGCCAGCTGACATAGGTCATGGTTTTCCTATTATTTCTTGCTAAAGATCATGCTTTTGAATCTTTTTCTAGCTTTTTACACATTACTCAGTATAAAAATGTGACTAACATCTGCCTCCTTCATGATTAGGTAGAAAATAATAAATGATTTGTTCAAAATCATATGATGTCAGTTGTTTTGTCCTGTAAAGCTACAATATTATAGACAGCAGCTGCTTATATTAATAAATTAAGCATAAAGTGGTAGACATTTTTTTACCGTAGACTTTCCTTGACCAGAGACCATAAAAGAAAATTGCTCAGACTGAGCAGTTAGGAACTGGAAGCCAGGACATTCTAAGGTGTAGCAACTGATTTATGACTTTCAGCAAATCATCCTGAGAGAAGCTTAATGATTTATACAAATTTAATCTCTATAAATGGAAAGCCTTCGTGTTTTCCCTTAGTAATACTATTTTTGGGAAACTATGCAAAGGAACTAAATGCAAATAGGCAATCCAAATCAATGTCATAATCATTATTTTTAGTCAATCAACAATTGTCATGCCACCGTACTGACATACCAGGCAAAAAAAACCTAGATGCATGAGCCAAGTAGGTCAAAGATAATATTTGCTCCATATATGACACATATAGTCTACACTGCAGCACTGGAAGAAGCCTGGACCTAATGCTGGAATGCCTCCCTCTCTCTCCAGATGACAGATTAAGGTTCAATGGAGATAGCTGCTAAGAACAAACCAGTGCACAGCAGGAAACTAGAATATTGTCAAAGTTTGCCAAGATGGACAGAAAACCTGCATAAAATTGCATTATACACAACATCTAATATACCAAGTTAATTCTAAAGCAGTCTACGAATTATATTCCTGCTTCATCATTTAAGGCTATAACAAGGTAGTCTCCAGAAAGGTTGACCTTATTTTGCTAAGTATTTGAAGCAACATGCAGTGTGAGTTTTCAAATTAAAATTAATAAGGAACATGAATTAGAAGGATGATATTTTTAAAAATGCTTACCAGAAAAAGATATCCCTATAGCTTGACGCTGATTTTGATAAAAGGCAAGAATGAGGGAAGAAAGTTTAAAAAAAAAAAAAAAGTTGGAAGTACTGGTTGGATGGATATTATCAAGTACTGGACAAGGACAAAAACTGAGGTGTTGAGGGGCAATGTTTAGAAAAGTCTAGAGAGATGGTGATTGCCATGATGATTCCAACTGTTTAGAGAGACAGAGACAAAATAGTTCAAGTAATATCGTTTCCTGGGCCAACTTCTGTTGGTGAAAGAATGCAAGCTTTCAGGCCACAAAGGGACTTCCTCGGTGTTCTGACTTTTTATATGACTGAGAAAGGGAGCTGTGTGGCACACAAGCCTACCTATTCTATTTTATTTATTTATTTATTTTATTTAAAAGATTTATACCCCACCCCTCCTGT